>CM053515.1:26346014-26558141 GCA_028627145.1 Eidolon dupreanum
CCTCAGGGAATATAAGTTGTGTACCAGGCACAGTTCTGGGACCTGTCCTCCCACCTACCCAGGGTGGAAAGGTGGAATTATCCTCTCATTTTATAGCTGAGGAAGCTGAGGCTTATGGAGGCTAAAAAAACATGGTCAAGGCCACACAGCTAGTAAGTGGTAGAACAGAATCTGTCTCATGACAGACTGCATATTCTTTTCTTGACATCATATTTCACTTTCTTAGGGAATCAGTCCTTGTTGGAGGTTGGTGCCTTTTACCATGACATAAAATCAGAGAATGAGCTGCAAGTGACCTTAAATATCATGATGTCTAAAAAATAAAGTAAGCGGGGTCCAGAGAGAGTTTTTCTTCCTTACACACTAGCCACAGCTGGGAGCTTAAGGCCTTTTCCCTCTTCCTTTTCTTACTTTTTTTTCAATGATGGGTCGGAATCAAAGACAAACCCTTTATCCCTGAAGTAGCGAGCAAGGAGTGATGTGTTTCAAGGTCAGCACCACTTAGGAGGTGTTACATCCCAGAGATGGAGCTTACAAGGAGATAATGGCCACAGGAGAGGGGTGTGGTCTCTCTTCTCTCTCCTTCGACATCAGTGGGCTCAGGATTCTGGTTGAACCATGTGAGAGGAAGACGAGACATCCATTCCTGTGTCCCTGTATGCATCCCCATCTGCCTGTCTCCTCTCTTCATCCTCGATCTCCTCCATCTGGTAGCCAGACCATACCATCATGGTGGAGTGGGGGTACCTAGCCACACTGGTTTCTCTAATATATGCTGAGTGCTGGGGTAACAGCAATGAATGACACAGACAGGGTTTTTGTGTCATAAGATTTATGGTCTAGTAGGACAGACAATGAGCCAGAGAAACAAATAAATCATATATTTTCAGATAGTGGTAACTGCTAGGAAGGAAATAAATCAGGATGTAGTGAAATAACCTTCTGAGGAGATGAAATGGCATTTGCAAAGGCTCCAAGGTGGCAAGAACTTGGCCTGTTGGAGGGATAGCAAAGAGGCCTATATAGCTGGAGCAGAGCAAGTGAGGGTAGAGAGGTGGGTGAGCAGGCACAGACGCACAGTGCCTTGTGACCTGGAAGTAGGACTTTTGATGTCATTTTATGCATGGGGGAAACCACTGATGGATTTTAAGCTGAGGAGTGATGTATGTTTCAGATATTCTCACAGTATCTGTCTCCATTTTCTGATGCTGGTAGGTGGACCATGGATTGTTTTCCTGCAGAGCGGGTCTGGAGATCCAGTTTTGTGATGGGGAGAGAATGAGGTTCTGTGTATTAGCCCAGGTGATAAGAGTTTTCTGTGTAGTCTGGCTTGGATCACTGGTATTTTATGTTGGGGTTTGGACTCAAAAAAATAGTGCTTTGTCTCTTTTGTCCTTGATTTTCCCCAGGGTTCTTGAGCCAGGGGTCAAGTTGAGCCTGGACAGGATTTAGGGATCCTTGGGTCACTATGTATTAGGAGCATTGAATAATTCTCTAACATAATCACCACTTCTCCTTGTCTGATGCACCAGTTAGTAAGTGACTGCAAGAACCTTGGGGTCCTGGGTCCCAGGCAAGTATAATTTTTATTGTAATGTCCTGTCATCTGGGTCAAGCCTGTCACTGCGGCTCTTTCTTTGTCTCCTGTCTCTTCAAGTTTCTCCCCAATTGTGAAATTTAATTTAAAGTGAAAAAGTAGTCTTGTTACTTTTCCCTAGAGAAAAAAAGATCAACTGCTCTAAAATTGCTCATTCTTATTGGACAGGAACTGATTTAAAGTGACAGCTATGGAGTCAAAGTAAGATATTATATCTCTTTTTCCAGATCATGAAATTATGTCCTGTTCTAGTATTTTTTTTTCACTGATATAATTAAGCCATTAATTCTGTCTGAGTTTATTTCAACCATATTCCGGCAGCATCCTAGGATGTTGTTAATGTTTCACAGTGGTTAAGGGTGAGACCTCCATTTAGGACCCAGCTCTGCCACTTATTAGCTTTTGAGCCTTAAGTAAATTACTTTAGTATGAGCTTCAGTGTCTTCAATATAAAATTGATATAACAGCGGAAGCTGGTTGCTAACATTCACACTTAGGCTATTGAAGCACTTACTTGAATAATTTATTTAATCCACTTAGCAGCCCTACATGGCAAGTACTATTATTATTTCCACTTTACAGATGTGAACACAAAGGTATAGTTCAGTCATTGGTTCAGGGTCACTCAGCTAGAAAGTAGAAGAGCTGGAATATGAAGTCAGTCTATGCTCTTAGCAGCTAACTGAAGCTACTCATAGACCCTTAGACACTACAAAGGAAAAGTGCATGCATCACCTTTATCTCAGTGCTAGGCATACAGTTCATTACCTTCCTGCCCGGCCTCCCCTAATTCTGAAGGGTCCCTTTGGAAGCCTTCTAAGTAGAAGAGAGCCTTTGAATCCAAGTGGGCTTTCTGCTGATAGTGACAGTCCCTTGGCACCCAGTGCTCAACATGGATTGCGTGCTAAGCCTGTAGGTATCAACACGGTACAGCTGTCAGGAAAGTGGTGTTCTATTGTGACCCCAAGTCACGTTGGCTGCCTTCAGGATTGTGGGCAGGCATCCACTCCTGCCTGGTCTTACTGCTCCTGTTAGAGTCCTTGCTTACTGACATGGTCCTCAGCCCTGAATTAATACCTCCCTCCAGATGTCTGTAGCATCCATGGACTTTGGCCCAGGTGTGGAGTACCAGGGGCTGATGCCACTTGCATGTGTTCCTGAGTGTGACAGTCCTGGTAAGGGGCTGCCTCGTGGGATGCCCGGCCCCCTCAGCTCTGGGTTTCTGTCCATGGTGAGTCTCCTCTGCAGGACATGGGCTGCTTGAGTTGGGAGACCTGTGTCTTCTTACTTTGCCCCTTGGAACTGTGGACAGTATCTGGGAGAGCTTCAGTCTGCCTGGGGCACTGAATTGAGAGGTGATGAAGTCAGGCTACTGCCAGGCTGCAAAGGCTTCTGTTTTCTCTCTGCTCTCAGTTGCCTGGAATTGGTGGATAGAGCAGGGTTTGGGGCTTGACCATTGCAGGAAGCCCGTGGGGTGACTCTGTTCGCCTGTTCTGTGTTCCCAGATGTGAAATAAGGCTGCATGGTTAATCCACATCACACCTGTAGGTTTTCTTGCTTCCTTTTTCAATCAAGACTAAAGATATGTCCTCTCAAATTAGGAATCTAAATGTATTTGGCTAAACTGGGGAGAGAATTAGCCAAACTTTTCTATTTCCCCTGCCTTCTGCAATCTGGGTCTTGCTAGTGGGCTTGCTCCTTCTGGTTCTTCTCCTGGGTAGCTGGGGACAATCTGAAGACTCAGAGAATCCCTGGTAGGAGAAACAGAAGCAGAGATCAAGGCAGCCCCTTGGCTTGTTCATGGTGGGTAGGCTGTTTGTGGCTGGTACTTGCCCCTTTCTGCCCCCAAGAGGACCTTTGTTTCTGCCTGCAGATGACATGGGAGAACAGTTGCCATCTTTGTTTTCTGCCTTCCAGCCCTGGTCCTTCTCTCATAAAACACACTTAAAGCTTCTCTTCCCTTTCTGAGACTTAATAACTTGCAGTTCAGCTGATTTATGGGGCTAAGATAAGCTCATTATTCGAGTCGTCAGTAATTATCTGAGAGGATTGATGAGGGGATTTCGAATTCCTTCTCCTGCGTGCTGGCAAAATTGTTTCAGGTTGATTTTGTATTCTTGACCCAAACAGTGGTGGATTTAGACATTAGCTTCTTTCAAAAGAGTTCAGGATAACTTCTGATATCTGCATCCATTGCTTTGTAACAAACTTGTAGTCTGGGTTTCTGATGACGTTTTCCAGCACCACTGATGACAGAAACTCCCTGCATCTTTGATAAGATTGTATTATTTTTATTTTCCTAATTATTAATTATTTATTGAGAGCATTACCTGGGAGGACTTGAGCCTGCTGGCTTCTGATGTTAAATGCTTGCTGCTTTTGCAGCCAGATTCAAAGTGAATGATGGGGGTATTTGTGGATAGTGTTGATGCAATTGGCCAGTTTTTCACTGATTAAACTATTAGCATAGGTACACCAGAGTGGACAAACCCACGGGTTAAATCTGGCTTGCAGATATGTTTTGTTTGGCCTGGACAGTATGTTAAAATGTTTTTGGAATTAGTTCTAATTTAAAAATTAGAAGATTTCATCCCAAAGCCCATATATCTGGATTTCCTGTTTCTCCTGGAAAACCGTCAGACACAGCCTCACTGGTCCTGTTTGGAATTTTCGGTTGCTGCTGTGTAATGGCTGCCTGTTGCAATGGGACGTGCACATGTGCTCTGTCTAGCATGCCTCTGTTTGTACCTTATCTACTTTGTTTATTGAATTCATCAGTTTAGTCCCATTTGGCATTTGAGTTTGTGACTCCAGGACCAGAGTAGCAAGTGTTGATATGCTCAGTAATTTACTGCTCATCAACTGTGTTGTGCTCATCCTGGTCTGAGCCAACATCTCTGATCTGATTAGACGCTTTGCAATAGGTCTGCCTGCATCTCATCTGTCTTTGCATCCTCCCTGATCCATCCACCCCCACCCAGTCTATGTTCAGCACAGAAGACAGACTGGTTCTTTTAAAACATGTCAGACATTTCACTTCTCTGCTGAAAACCTTGCTATGGCTCCCCGTTTCTCTCAGAGGAAAAGCCAAAGTGCTCGCTTTCCTATAGGCCCGTCATGATCTGGCTTTCTCTTTCCTCTCCGAGCTGGTCGTCTTCTCTGTCTCTCACTCACTCTATTCCAGCCTTCATCTTTGCTGTTCTCTAGATATGCCAGACCTCAGGGCCTTTGCCCAATCGCCCCTGGAGCTCTCCTAGAGATCTGCTTGGCTAATTTTCTCACTAGTCATGGCTCAAGTTTCACCTTATCGATGAGGCTTCCCATCACCAACTTATTTATTATTACAACCTATGCCCACCCCACCTCCCGTATTTCTCATCCTTACTTACCCAGCTCTACATTTTCATTTTTCTGTAGTACTTACTCCCTTGTAACACATTAGATATGTTTAAAATCACATTTATTGTTTGCCTCATCTCTCTGCTAGAGCATGAATTCAACAGTGACAAGGATCTTTGTTTTGTTCACCGTTTTATCCCAAACATCTAGTAGAAAAATTCCTGGCACATAGAAGACATTAATAAATGTCTGTTGTTGGATGTCGAAATCATGGAATGTTTTCCAAGAGCTTCAAGGTGCTCGAAACTTAGAAAGGAGGAAATTGGACGTTGTTTTTCTATCCCAGTGTTACATCACCCTGAAGGTACACTCCCTAGAGTAAGTGGCAGTGTGAGTGCGAGCGAGCCTGAGATGGCAGGGCCAGAATTTCAGAAATTTCGTTGATCTTGTTTAATGTGTGGTCATCTTGCTTCTCTATCTTTTCCTCTGTGACTGAGAATTAAAGTGGTAGCATTTTTGTCAAACAGAGGGAAGAGGAGGTGGAGATAAGGGGAGGGAGAAGTATAGGTGGCTCTGGTTCCGAGGTTTCCTAGCATCTGTTTCTGGGCGTCTGTATTACCACCTGAGAAATGGGCCTGTTGTTTTAGATCATCTCTGAGGTCCTTCACAGCTCTCTATAGTTCTGAGAAGGTCTTGATGTACATGACTGTATTTCATATTTAGTAAGAGAACTTCCAGGTAAAATTATGTGTGCCTCTCTCTTGCACTGTAGGATTCATAATTGTTTCCTAAATCTGGATTGACGCTATTAAAAATGTACTTTGTCTTATTTTTCATGTTTCTATGAGAAATTCCTTTTGGGGTTCAGACATTTTTCCCCTCTCCTCAGCGAAGTACAGTATGAGTCAAAGTGCTGCCTGACTCAGCTTTGGTTTTAATGTCATCTCTGTGGGCGGACAGGCTGAGTTCTGGCCTCCTGGGGCTGCTTTCGAGAGCTCAGCATTCACACTGTGGTGTCTTATGTAGTTGTTCAGGTTTTCACCCCCACTTCTACTTACTAATAGAAGATTAATTACAGTCAAATATGAAATCATACAGGCCAACCATTACTTTGGCCAAGTGGTATAAAACATACCTCAGTCCCACTCCAGATGGTTGTCAATAAAAAGTGACATTTAAAAAGGCTAACTAAATTCAAACCTGTGAAATACTTTCTTCCATAATTTAAATTCATTTGGAGAGAGATGGCACAAGTCTGTTTTGTTATAATGCCTATAAGCATATTAATCTCACAAAACTAGAATATCTGCAGTGGTTGTACATTTTCCTAAAAGCTTTTCCAAGAGAAACCTAACAACTTCTATTAAAACAAATGAAAACCCTCTCTGACTCAGGGGATCTGAAATAAATGGGCCTATTTTCTCCCAGATACGACAGCGCTGCACTTGTCACCTGTCTTCCCTGGCTTTTTGGTGCTGGCCTCAAGGTGAAATCTTCATGAGCAGATGGGACTCCTCAGAGTTAACACTAATAGATGTGCTATTTCAGAATGCCCCTTTCTTCCCAGAGAAACCTGAGGCTCAAATCTTGAGATCTCAGATACAGTAGAAACCTTTATTGAGTAAAGACCCCTTTAGACTCTCCTGAGAAGATAGGGATGTAGGTAGTCCAGGGGTGGCAGGTCACAGTGCAGTGTGTGGGGAGAGGGGCATGGAGAGTTTGTGCACATAATCTCACACACACACACACACACTCCCACAAGCAGATTCTTCTTGATGCTAGCTGTATGAACCTGGCAAGTTATATAAGCTTTCTGAGCCTTCGTTTCCCAACTTTAAGATAAAAATATTAATAGTATCTGCTGTGTAGGATCATTCTGAGGACTAAATAAGATGACATAGGTAAAGCTAGCATATGACTAGCTCTTAATAAATCTGAGCCTTTATTAGCATTTTGCCAAGTTTCCTTTGCTCCACATGTATCAGACAATGCCTTATTCTTGTTGAAACAATGAAAAACTCTACTTCCTGAACACTGCTGCTTTTTCTCCAACTGTAGTATTTTCATGGGTGGGACTTGGTACATCCCTCCTCTGATGACCAGGTCTGCTGGAACCATCAGAGGTGACCCCTGGTTGTATTTTGGGTTTGGTACAGGATGCTGTGCAGCCTGTGTTGGGAGACAGGCCTCTGTTTGCTCTGCCCCAACACCCAGCCGCTGACTCTGGCTCCGGCAAAGGCAGGCCATTAGGGGATGGGGTAGGATATGGTTTCTAGCAGGCATCCTGTTGGTGGGTCTGTAAGTGGCTATGGAAAGGCCACGGTCTGGGCAGTGAGAAGCACCCCTGATTTGTCTGGAGCTAGACTTACTTGTCTTTGACCCACCCTTTTCCTTGCTCCTTGGCAGCTGTTTGGGGCCATCAGTTTTTGGGTGTTTGCCCATGCTGCACCCAGCTCCTTGGCTGGGAGCAGTGCTTAAGTCTTTACAAGAGCCCTCTAGAGTCCTGAGTGCTGTTCTGAGGGCCATGCAAGGACAACTTTGATGGCCACCATTGCGATCACCCCACCGTTCTCTCTGTCAAACTGTGAAGACCAGTTATGTTAAAAGCTCTTTCTCTTGATCCCTCAAAGTAGGAGTATGTTATAACTCCAGAGCCTCCTTTTCAAGGAAATGCAGTGAATCTTGCAGATTTGCTGTTCTGGCTGAACAGGGCGAACAAAGAGGGACCAGGCATCTCTCGGGTACAGGTGGAGTTGGAACTCTGCATAGCTTCCTTGCACTTCAGTGGTCTCCTTGTCCATTTGTGAATCTTTGCATCCAGAGCTGGCCTGAGCCTCTTCTCAGTAGAGGCTCCAGGAGTCATGAGGGCCTTTCCGTGAGTCATTTGCACTTCTTGTGGGGACTTGCAGGGTCTTCGTAGGCTGGCTGGGGTTATGGCAGGCTGGTTATGTACAGTCTCTAGCTATGGGGATAAGCAGCAAGGATTGGCCTGTATTAGGGCTGCACTTAGAACAGTGTCCTCTTTCACTCTGTTGCCTGACGATCATCTGAGCTGGCGAGAGGCTGCAAGATCCATGGCCGCAGCCTTGTGACACACAGCTCCCCATAGAAGGTGAGGAGACCGTAGTCATCTTCAAGTCCATGTGTGAAAACCAACCAGGATTTTGAGGACAAGTCAGCTTATTTGCAGCTTAGTAGGCGAGACTTGCTTCAGGACAATTTTGAGAGTTTGAAAAAAATAATTCTGTTGATTTCCAGGGAATGTTGGCCTCAGAGATAGTTCAGAAAAGAAGTTAAACTCTCCTGGAGTTAGCAAGCCTTGTGGTTTTAATAATTCTTTATTAAAAACCCTTTTCTTAACAATAAATTGTATTAATTTTTAAAAATACTATTTATAAAAACTCGTTTTTAATCTCTACACAGAGTTTTCCTCTGCTACTTGTGGGGTCTTCTCTTTACAGCACAGAGGGTTGGGGCTCCACCGCATACCTCATTTGTTTGGGAGCCACTGTGGCGGTGGTGGATTTCTGTAGGAAATAAATATTTTCAATGATGGAGACAAAGTCACAGGTTTTTGTTTTTTGTTTCCTAATTCTTCAAGAGGCAATATATCCCAGCAGTGAAGAACCTGGGCTCTGGATACTTTCCGGTAGATTTGCTAGGATTAAATGAGCTCTTTCCTGCAAAAGCTTGCTGCACCCCATGCCTAGCCCTCAATAAGTATTAGTTATCATGGTTACATTGTACAGTCCTTCCTTGATGTCCCCACTCCTGGTGTATTTCAAACATTTTCTGGCATTACTTTCAGCATCCTGTGTGGGCTACTGTGACTCAGAAAAGTAGAACTTTCAGGAAAAATAAAGAGCTTAATAAAGCATAAATAAGTGCACATCTCTTAGGTAGGATGCATCTTCTCCTTGCCTTCCACAGTGCACCCTTTAGGGTAGCGTCCTTGGTGCACGGATGGCCCTCTCCCGCACAATCGCTCTGCCTGGAACCTCTGACCCTCTCAGTTCTCCTACCTGCCTTCAGTGTCAGGTTGTTGAGAAACTCACATGGCTTGATGCATGATGTACCTGCCAGTTTGGCCTCTCTGTGGACTCAAATTTATGACATGCTGGTGCATTTGGAATCCTCCGTGTAGTATTTTTCATGCTGCTTGTTCATATTCAGGAATAAACAGGTGCTACGGTATTAGATTTTATCGATCACTTAACTAGAAAGAAATTATGGAAATATTATCCATAAAATTGTCATTAAACCCAGTTAATCTGCCAAATTCCCAAATTAGAGAATCAGATTTAAGTATTTGTTTAGCTGTGGTCTCCAGGTGACTCCTGCTTTATTTACTCTTATAATTTCCTCAAAGATTTGTTTCTGGCTTCCTGAGAGGAGAATGTGTTCTGCATATTCTATCACAAGCTGCTCGAAGGAATAGGGGCAGAGAGATAAATTAAGCAAATATTTCAGACTTGCTACCATATTTTCGTGAGCTGTGTAAGTTAATGATCCAAGGCCAGATACATTGCTTAATGTCAGGCACAATCACACTACGTGCTGCTTTTCCTGGGGGAGTCGAGATGGATCGCGGTTCAGGTTTCTCTGGCCTGTCTCCTGGGGTGACGGGACCTGTTTCATGCCACTTTATCTTGGACCAAACACTTAATCTCTAGGTACCAATTATTTCAAAGGCAGGAGTTATTATCATAGTACTTCCTTGTTGCAAAGCATAAGCTAACGAGGTCGCCTCACTCAGTTTTGCACGTATCCAGAAATTGAAGGCAGGCAGGCTGACTTCACTGAAAATCCCATCAGCTGGCAGAATGGACCCATGTGTGAGTGAGACAGTAGGGAGAAGGTGTCCTGGGCAAATTCCCTGTTCTACGAAAGATTGACCCCACTATTGCCATTCTAGTAATTCATCTGCCTACTTTTAAGTTCTGATGATTCTTTTCTTTGGAAAATTCTCGTTAAACATTTGCTTGATAAGTAGTGAGCATTTATTGTGTGCTGGGTGTAGTACTGGTGTTTATGGACAGGAAGGTAGGTGTGTCCAAAAGGGCTTCCTGGAGGAGGTGGTATCTGAGCTGAGTCTTGAAGAATGTGTAGGAGAGCCAGGTGAAATGATTCATACTGATCAACTCAATTGGACCCCTCATAGTCATGAGTAGTAGGTATTAATTTATTCCCATTGGATGGATGAAGAACGGAATCTCAGAGAAGGTAACTTGCCCAAGGTCAAGAACTAGTGTGTGAACTTAGGAAGTCTCTCTCTAGAGCCCACAGGCTCAACCACTTTATCCTAACAGTGGTCAGACAGACAAAATTTCCAGTTTGACTCAGTGTTGGGAAAGAAAAAGAGGAGGCATTCGTGATGAGCAAGAGGACAATAGATAAACCTAACCTCCTTTAGGGTGGCTCTGTGAGAATAGGGAGCATGGTGTGAAGAGAAGGAGCAACTCAATCCATTTCCTAAGGAGTTTAAGACCAAGTTGGACAGACAAGACTGGGAAAGTTCTAGTTGACAGAAATAGATAACAACAGCCATGTGTACAGTCCAGATGTCAGTCAATCTCCAGGAGACGGCATTGACACACACACCATGTGGGAGCACTGTCCTCAAATGTGGAGAAGGGATGGGTGTTGCTCTCATGAACTCTTGGGCCCACCCTTACTGGGTGGCATGCCGCTGCTATTTTAGAGGTCATGAGATGCCTGTGGAGCTCCATGCATCCCACTTCCTGAATGAGTTCCTTGGAAAAACTCTGGCCCTTTGACCTGGCATCCTGGAAGGAACACAGAGCAGGATTTTGAGCTTCTGGACCAAGAGTTCTGATCCTGCCTCTATTTCTCACTTACTGGGTGACCTTGGGCAACTTGATCAACATTTTGGGGCTTGTGTCTTTCATCTGTCAAATTAAAGTAATACTTACCTTAAGTAGATGTTGAGGGATGTTGCAAGTTTTGAAAATTCAAAGTATAAATGGGTAAGGCTCTTGGCAGAAGACATTCTTAATGTTATATTACTCTTTCGTTCTGCTGGGTGGAAGGATTAATTCGCCACTGAGATGCCTTCTCTAGGATGGCAATGAATCAGTCCTGTCACATTTTGAGGCCAGATAAGTCACTTTATACACTCAGGATTAATAAGTGTGTTACTTCGGATGACTGCTTAACCTCTCTGTGTTTCTCCCTTTTAAAGTGAGGAGACTGAGTTCCACCTTTCAGGGTCATTATGAAAACTAAACAAGGTGATGTGTGCGTGAAAGGCCCCTGAAGCAGCCCAAAGTCAGCAGTCCTCCCCACCACAGCCCACTGCTCTCGACCATGACCTACTGTTGTGTGCGTGCTCACAGGTAGCTGACATGTGTGTATGCTCACAGGTAGTGCCAGTGTGGCAGTATGGAGCTCCGATCCTGTGTCCAGCCCAGTGTCTCCCAGGCTTGTGGGTACCACTGTCCTGAATTCTTCCACATTGCTGAATTCTTGAATTTATTTTTAAAAATAGTTTTCTTTAAATCAGTTCTTCTTTCCCCCCAACTTAGTCTTAAGTAATAATACATGTGACACCACAAGTTTAGTACACATGACAAATTATTTAAATAAAAAAGTGTCATACATAACCCCTAAAATCCCCCCAGGGGTATATGTACTGCACTTGAGAAACGCTGTGCTAATTGGACTTGTGTGAGGTACCTTCATGCCTTCTGGAAGTGTTTTCTCTGTTACTTCTCATTGAGAAATAACTGGGGGCATTTTGGATTTTGATTCATGGAGGGAACATTTTTAATCTGAGGACTTTTGAGGAATAGAACAGCCTGAATTGCAGGGGGGAGCCCCAAATCCAGTTTGGCATTTGGATCCTGAGGTTTGAAATCTCCATCTCTGAGTCTGGAACCCAAGTCTCACCTGAGGTGGTTCTTGACAAAGTTGTAAACAATTGAGGAGTATTACAGACTGCAAAGAAATGTGGCTTGTGGAGGAGACTTTCAGAGCTCTGAATGGGCACTGTTAGTATGAAGTCATCCTTCATGCTGGTGTTGGGGGATCTGGGATCCTGGGAGTAAACTAAGTGAATCCTTTGATATTCCTATCCAGGCTTTTCTCAAGGACAAATGCACACCCAGAATAGACTCCCACCCATCCTAGCAGCCTGCTTTTGGACTGGCCTCCTCAGCTTACCTCCTCCCCTGTCAAGAATGCTGCCCCAGGGCCTTGCAGGGGCTGAACTTGTCTCTCTTGCCTGCTGCATTGCAGAAACATTATTTCTGCTTCATCAACCACCTCACTCCTTCTCACCGTAGCCCTGCCTGCTCCCCTTTTCTAGGGCACACACACGGTGTAGCAGTTGTCTGCAGTTTGTCTGTGGATGAGTGATTATTGTAGTCATTAAACCCCCTCAGCTGCGAAGGAGCCACCAGGCATTGAGTGCCAGATCTGGTGTTGGTGGGATGTGGGGAGCCGCTCAGGCCTGGATGGAGTGTCCTCGTGTTTACCACTTTGCTTACTGACTGAGACCTCATTCCAGGCCAATGAAAACGCATCCTGCTTGTGAAGGCTGTACTTTAATTCTTGTCTGAAGAGAAATGTGGTTTTAATTCCAGAGATGAGATGGGATGACTTGTGTTCATAGGGCTGATAAATCATTTCAAAGAAAATTACTTTGGCATGCCTGACATTTGTATGGATTGCTAATGAATTAAAGAAATGGATCCAGATCACACCAGAAATATTTAACCATTACAAAAAATTGTGGTCCACGGAAAACAGAATCCAATAAAACTATAAAGCTGTCTGACCTGAGCTACAGAAATGCAATATGCTGGGACCATGTCATTGGTATAAATGTGCCACATGTTGGGCCATCTGAAAGAAAGAGAAGACCCTAGGGTAGAAACGAGGCACAGAGGTCTGGGTTCTGGCTCTGCCTCTGGCCACTGACCTCCATTTATGCCATTGGGCAGAAGTCATTTCATCTTGCTGGACTGGGCTCTTCTTTAGCTGTGTCATTGACTCCACTTGATATCTGACAAAAGCTTTACTCTCACCCTAGGAAACAGGGACACATTCAGAAAGTATTTTCACACAATGCGAAGGCTTGGTGGACCTCTTAAAGCCCGTCGTGGGCCTCAGGTTAAGGACTCCTACAGTTTGCTCTAGACACCATCTTAAAACCCACTTGACGTTGTAACACTCTCTTCTGGCGTTATAGGAGAACTGGCCCTCAGCTGCTTTCCTCAGTTCCCATGGGCTCCGCACAGTGAACGTTTATTGAGCACCTTTTGTACGTGAGGCAGTGGGCAAGATGAAGGGGTGCAAAGATGAATAAGATATGGTCCTGGCCTCCTAAGAGAGGCTGTTCACATGGCCATGAACATTATTGTTGGAGAGTCTGGTTCCAGTCGTGTGGTGGGCGCTGGTCCTGTCCTCTGGTCCAAGACAATCCACTGCACCTTAGTTTCTTCTAAGTACAATGAGGTTAATAATTCTAGGACTTTCTACCTCTCAGAATTATCACGAGAATTGGATATGCTCCTATATTAATTTAAAAAAATTGATCATTAACTGCTATGGGACTATAGTGTTTGAAGGGGTTAAGTTGTAAAACTATTATTGATGAAGAGTTTTACAATCTACTCATAGAAATAAGATCTTTGCCAACAAAAACAAATAAAAATGTAAGAATGGATGACAACACACAATCGGGGGATTGTCACTTTGAAGGATTTAACTCCTCTTATATTATTACATAAATCATTATGTTAATTGTAGAAATATAGTAAATACTACTTATTAAAAAACAAAAAACAAACCTAAAACACATACCATCTATCATCTAAGCAATTGGAGACAACCAGTTTTGATCATTTAGTGTAAAACCTCTAGACCTCTGGATGTGTGCACATAGATGGAAATCTACTCATTTATTCATTTAACAGTATTTATTCAGAGTATACAAATGTTCCCAGCCTTGAGTTAGGCACTTAAATCCATAACGGTAAACAAGGCAGATGTGGTTCCTCAAGGACATAATCCTCTTGGCTGGGAGACATTTATATGAATATATAATTATAACTGTCACTTTCTGTGAACATAACTATGCACACACATGGGTGCGCTCGCTTGCTCTCTCAGCTGGGACAATGCTCTGTTTATTGCTTCACTGTTGGTCACTTTCCCTCCATAATGTGCTGTGAACTTTTCTCCGTGTCAGTTAATATACGTATCAGTTATCTGTTGCCTGTCCCTATCAAACAACCACAGAGTCTTATTGGCATACAAAGTTAAGAGTTGATGTGTGAAGGTAGCTGAGGTTGGCTCCTCTCAGCTGGTCCCCTTGGATGTCTGTGACTCCCCTGGATGTCAGCTGATCTAGCATGGCCTCAGCTGTCATAGATAGCTAGGACAACTCTGCATGTCTCATTTTCCAGCAGCTAGCTCAAGATGTTTCCATGGCCATAGCCAAGGCACAAGAGCACAAACTGAAACTCTTGAGTATATGTCAAACATCTGTGTGTCATCTCTGCCAGCAAGTCACATGGCTGGGCCCAGCAACAGAGTGTGAGACCACTATAATATGACATAATCAAGGCTATGTATACAGGGAGGAGAGAAGAATTGGGCCTTTAATGCAGCTCATCTTCATTACCCTTCATAGTTGTCATACAGGGTTCTGTGTGCCTGTAGGTGAGTGGGATTTTAGATAGCGAGTAGTTTTTGGCACAGGTGTGGAGACAGCACCGGATTCGTGGTGCTGGGTCTGCCCATCTGCCAGGAGCAGAGGGTGGAGAGCTTCATGTGCCAGGAGGAGGAGGTAACTAGGGGATGATGCAATAAAAGCAGGACCTCAAAAGGTAAATCTAAGAGTGATATTTGGTGTGCATTAGGGTGAATAGAGGCTGGAGAAAAGGAGACCAGTGTATACTGAATAATCCAAATGTGAGCCTAGAAGTAGAAGGAAATGGAAGGGAAGGGATTGATCAAGACAATTAACTGCAACTTTCATTAATTGAATTCTTACCGTGAGCAGCCAGGTACTATGCCAAATGCTTTGTGTTATTATCTTTAATCCTCATAACAATCCTATGAACTAAGTACTCGTATTATCCCCAGAGGAGGAGGAATTAACCAGAGCAGGGGGAGAGGTGGATGGAAGTGACCTGGAAAGACAGTCAGTGGATTTGAGGTCAGGTGGGGCTGAGAGGAAAGGGGGAGCCTCGTTCAGATGCAGGCCAGCAGCATCACTGCCGTACCTTCACAGTTACCCACTTCCCACACAGCAGTCAGGATCTTTTTGAAAAGAAAACGATTGATGTTCTCCCTTCTGAAAGACATCTGAAAGACAAATCCTGTTGTTCTTAGGGTGGCCAGCATGCTGGCTGCCCTTCCTTTTGGGGTTCCTGTGGGCTCTTTAACCTCATTCAACCACATCTGCCCCCAGTTCTCCCACCCACTCTGTTCCTTTTGCTTGGGGTGTTTGACCACCACTGTCTCCCACTTGCTCTTTCCTAACTCCAGGCCCTGTTCAGACAGTTGACCTCAGGCTTCTCTTCTGCATTTGTCCTCTGGAGAATGTCTTGCTCTCTGCTGAATCCCCAGCACCCAACGCCATAACTGACACACAGAAGGGACTCAGTACGACTTTCCTGAAGGAAACTGAGATGGGTGGTGGTGACACACCAGAAGCCGCCCTTGCTGAGTCTGGTAGCCTGGGACATCTATGGAGGTGGGGATTTCTCTGGTGCTTCTCTCAGCCCCTTTGTTGTGTTCACCACGAGAACTACTGTGTGTTTTCCAAGCCTGACCAACTGCCCTGTGGTCCTCCCTTTCTCATTTCTTTTTAAAAAGTAGAAATAGAACAGGCAAAGCAGACCTCACAAGGACCTTTTTCCCTTAGACAAATAGCTGGTATTCCTATTAAAATGGTAATTTCCTTTGTTTAAAAAGGCAGATGCGGTCAAATCAAACTAATCTAATTTGCAATTTTTCATTAAAAACATATATTAGTTAGGCTGGGAGGCTGTTTGGGTCCCAGGGGTCATTACATTAACAGTCACGGGAACAGATGTCCTTTATTTGCTTATAGATACATACATCTTCTAGGCAAGCATCATTTCCGCACATTGACTTCTCTGTGACCTTGTTTGAGACCATGGGGGATTTCTGTCTGCCAACTTGTCTTGCATTTTGCCCTTTTTATTAAATAGAAAATCCCAAAATACCTCCAGGTTGCAGAGTCCCTTGTAGAGAGAAGAGGAGAAAGGGTCTCCTCTAAATAATAGGGAGCGTGGGACAAGAACATAGATTTCATATACGAGCAAGAAAGAACGCAAAATCCTATGCGAAGCTGGGAGGATGCAGAAATGTGCCTTGACCCACATACGTGCATCTGTGTGGGTAGGACACTGGAGGGTGGCGTGGGATGTGGGCAGTGGTGTTCTTTATGTTGAATGTGCCCTTGACATTCTCACATCCCAGAATTTGTTGATATCATTTATAGCCTAAGGTTTTCCCCCATGAAATGCTATCAAACATGCCTGAAACCTGTATGTCCCCATCTGAACTTTAACGAGAGTTCATGTGCTCTTGGCAATTGGGACAACACAACTAAGCTAGGTAGATCCCAAGATGTTGAGGTCAACTAGTTTTCCTTTCATATTCCAGCCCCTGGGGACTTGGGTCAAATACGTTCCTTAGCAGCAGTTTTGGCATCTGGGAGACATGGATTTGAGCTCCTGCCCTGCCTCTTGATACTTTGTGGGGATGCTGGCCTGGCGTTCAGTGCTTGGTGCAAGCTTGGCACATAGTAGTAGTTGCAAATGGACCGTATCGTCACCACCAGCTTTGGGGTTGCTTGTTGAGACCAGGCATGTTAAATACAGGAAACCAGCAGTCCTTCCTGCTTCTATGTCACCTCAGCTGTGACACCCTGAAACCTGATGGAGGAGATAGTCCAATAATTCACTGCGCTGTCAGAACTTAAAACAAGTCAAAGCAGTTTTGGAGCACAGAAACTTCTGGGATCCATAAATTCAAACAGGCAATGTCTGACAGAGCAGAGGACCAGAAGCTTCTGAGGGACAGACAGGACCTGAGCAAAATGTTCTTGGAAGTCTAGAAAACTCCTGTCCCTTCTTGTAGTCCTATGTGACAAGGGAGCTTGTGAGGAATTGGAGGCGCTCCTATACTATTTTAAAGAGGGCTAATATACTTGGAACTGCATGTTTTATTTGTATTATAATTTGTAAGCCTGTGATAAACCATCTCCCAGGACGTGTGTGCAGTGTGCTTTACATTCTGTCTTGATTGGTCCTTGGAACAAGCCTTAGGTATTTTGCTGTAGTTGGCCTATTTTCTTGCCTACCTAAATTATGCCAATTTGTGCAGAGCCTGGTGTACGATGACAAGCGAATGGTCTGCGGCGGGTTTTCTCTTCTGAAGCCCTTTTCTTGTCAGTGTCACAGCTGTGAGCGTTGGCAACTCCTCCAGAAAGATTTTCTTTTCCTCTTAAATGTTTGTCTAAAATTAATTTTGACTGTTTTGAAGAGGTTGCTGAGCAGTCAGAGGGTTTTGCGACTTGGCAGAGAAGCCGAAGGCTTCAAATTCTGTATGATATGTAAGCGTTGCAGCAAGATAGAAACTGGGTCCATGTCTGTGTGGAGCTGGAGGGTGAATGTAGCCATTATGCCTTTGAATAAATGCAGAGGGGAGTCCTTGAGGCTGGAGCCTTAAATGTTGTCACACTATGTGGCCTCGAAGGGCAGGAGATGGCATGGGCCATTATAGGCCCATAAACCCTGGACTTTCGGCTGCACATCGGGGAAAGTATTTTTTTTAAGAACATAATTTCGTGACCTTGCTTTTGCTATATGGTATCTTGTGATTTCAATGTTAACTTCCCCATGCCTCTTACCCATAGAGATCACATCAAAGAATGCGGGAATACCTTGGCTCAGCATTTGAAAAGGATGTCAGTGTTTGACGGATTTCTCTGTATCCCATGGCTTTGTATAGGTTGTGTACCTTCAGTTAGTATCCAGCACAGTGCTTTTACCCAGGAGATGAAACTCTCATCCACTAGGCTGTGGTCCCCAGGAGGGGCTGGATTTTCTTTGCTTGCTGTTATATTCCTGCTGCCTAGCAGAAGCCTGACACACAGTAGGAACTCAATAAATACTTGCCAAATGTATTTATGAACAGACTTGTCTTATTTGTTGGTTGTCTTTCATATTATAAATATTTACTTTATGCCATTGACAAATAGTTTTGGTTTAATTGTTCCTATTTTTCTTTTTGGTTTTAAATGTACTTTTAATTGATCTTGGGTGGAAAAGGGAGTTCAACAGCCTGTGGTGGGAACGGGAGACCTGGCTTTGGCACCGTCTTCTCTGTGGGAGTTTTATCCATCATGTATGGATACTTAGTCTTACTCATTTGTATATCCTCAAAAGCAGGGGTCACAAACTGTAGTCTAGCACCTGTTTTTGTAAATAAAGTTGTCCTGAAGCACAGCCATACTCATTTGTTGACTCGCTGTCATACCATAACCCAGCTTTCATACTATAACCCAGAGTCGAGTAGTTGTGATAGAATCCATATGGCCCAGAAAGCCTAAAACGTTTACTGTCTGGCCCTTAACAGAAAAAGTTTGCTGATCTCTGCTAAAAGCATCCAGGAGGTGCTTGGCACAGGCTTGGTACCTGGCAGAGTGCGTGTTCAGTGAATGTCTGAAGAACGATGAGTGAAGTGGCTTGTCAGTCTGTAGGTGGGGCGTTCATTTCTAAGGGGGGTGCAGGAAGTGAGAGTGCCAGCGCCGCCTCTGAGGGCCGGAGGTCTACGCAAGGGTGTCGATGGCCGAGTGTGATGTGGCACCGTGACTGGAGCGTGAAGAGTGGTGGGTGGCATCCGTTTATTTAGTTTTCTGATATTATATTGAATCAAGCAATCATGGAGCACAAACAGTGAATCATTATTCTAGTTATGGAGCACATACAGTTTGCTTACTGTGCCATGTATGTTGTCTGGCGTGTTCATACAGTCCTGCATAGCTTAATGTTCCTGTTCCTCAGATGCTCATGGTGAAGTCCAGCCATTAATTCACATGTCCAGGGTCAAATCTTTCGCTAGTTGCAGAGCTGAGTTCCAAGCATGGGTCTGTCTGTCGTGGGAACCCATGATATCGACACTGAGACCATGTTCCATATACTCTTAGGGGTTCTTGGGGAGTGGATATCAACAAGCATGGTCCCTGCTTTTAGAGCTTGTAATCTAGAGGGCGCATCTGAATTGTCTCAAATTCTTTTTGGAATGAGGTATAAGGGAGGATTCCTGGAGAAGAAGATAAAGATGACTGTGATAATAGTAACATGCAACACTTATTGTATACCATGTGCCTAACACTGTGCAAAGCATGTTACAGACATTATCTTTTTTAATCTGAATAATCTCATTTGATAGGCACTGTAGGGTTAATTGTGTCCCCCCAAAAGATATGTCTAAGTTCTAACCCCTGATACCTGTGAATGTGAACTTCTTTTGAAATAGGGTCTTTGAAGATGTAATTAATTTGCAGATCTTGAGATGAGATCATCCTGGATTTAGTGTGGACCCTAAATCCAATGACTGGTGTCCTTATAAGACAAAGGAAGGGAATATTTGACACACAGACACAGAGGGGAAGGCCATGTGAAGATGGAGGTGGAGATTGGAGTTTTGACACCGAAAGTCAGGGAATGCCAGGGACCACCAAAAGCTAGGAGAATTCTCTTCTAGAGCCTTTGGGGGGAGCATGGCCCAGTCAACACCTTGATTTTGGACTTTTGGCTTCCAGAAAGGTGAAGAAATAAATTTAAGCTACAAAGTCTGTGTTAAATTATGATAACGGCCATAGGAAATGAGTGTGGGCACAATTATTGTCCTACTGGGAGAAGCCGAGTTAGTTGCCCACGGTGGCGCTGCTGGTGAGTGGTGGAGCTGGGACTCGAACCCATGTTAGTCTGCCTTAGACCACTGGGCAAGGTTTGGGTTCAGGGTGGGGCGGAACCTGATTAGCACAGTACTGTTGTGGTCAGAGCCCTACTGGGCAGCTCCGATGTCAATTCTAGGTGAGCATTTGTGGTTATTTCTCAGAGGCCACATTCCCAGCCTCAAAGGGCAAGTAACTTCTCTGCCTCCTGTGTCCCCACAGGGAGCTTTTCCTGGCCATATGTCCCTTCTGTGCAGATTGCCCATGGCCATGAACCTTGTGGAAGAGAGCCCATGTGGCTTATGTCAGCCGGGGATGCAGAGAGTGGTTTTGGAAAATATGGCCTGGATCTTGATCAAACCCTCTGAGGCATAGGCCACAGAGAAGGCAGGGAAAAGAGGCTTCTCTGCTTGGTATGGGACATGGTGGGGACGGCATGGACCTTTCATGGTCGTTGAAAGAATTGACCTTGGTTTGGCTGATAACGAGGGAGCTAGTGGCCGAGTTTCAGTAGGTGCTTTGACTGTTTAAAAATTTTTTTTTGGTATTGATTCAGTGCTCCCCAGGGAAGCAAGAGGTAGAGCAGACTCCAGTGCCTACATGGGTGAATACATTTCCTGAGAGGGTGCTGGCGGCTGCCCTTCTCCCCACGTCGTAGCCACTGAGAGCCTGTGTCATAGGTGCCTGCTGGTGCAGAGGACGGGCAGAGCAACACCTGGCGTCCAGGCCTCAGGGCTATCACCTTTTAACTATGGTCAGACTCCCCCAGTCATCTCCCTGTCAGTCAGGACCCAGCTGCAGGATGTGCCCATCTGACTTGAACCTGGGCCACTGCCCTCTTCAGTCATAGAATGTTCTCTAGCTGGCCAGAGGGAGGAGTGAAGTCATCCTGACTAGGTGGCCTTGGGAAGCAGGCCTACATTCATGGGAGTGAGGGGTGTGATTAGGACAGTGGTCCCCAACCTTTTTGGCACCAGGGGCCAGTGCTCCTATGAGAATCTAATGCCTGATGACCTGAGGTGGAGCTGAGGCGGTGATGCTAGTGCTGGAGAGCGGCTGCAAATGCAGATGAAGCTTCGCTAGCTCTCCCTCTGCTCACCTCCTGCCTTGCGTCCAAGTTCCTAACAGGCCACTGACTGGTAACAGTCTGCGGCCTGGGAGTTGGGGACCCTTTGATTAGAGAATGTCTAAAGGCTCCCCCAAATCACCCTTCCTATCCCCTCTTCTTGGGGGAGAGGGTAGTTAAAACATAGGCAGCCAATTAGCTGCTGGTATTATCAGAAAAATTAATTTGTCAGATCAGCTATGGAAACAAGGCTCGGTGGGCCAGGGGCTGAGAGGAAGAAAGACAATTGGAGCTGCCATTGTGGTGTCCTACCATGCACCAGGCAGTGTACTAAGGTTTTTTTTTTTTTTTTTTTTTTTTTTTTTTTTTTAATTTTATGTGTTTTTATTTTACTTAAGCATCTTTGAGATGTTCTCCTATCCCCATTTACAGGAAGCTTGAGAGCTTAAGTGACTGAACCAGGACTCACCGTAAGTGGCAATGCTGGGACTAGAATCAGGAGTTTCTGGCCCCAAAGGCCATGCTCTTAACTGCTGCTTCTGGGAGGGCAGGCCAGGCGTGGCAGTGTGGGGCTGCCCTGTGAGTGGTCTGCATTAAGATTATAGCAGAGGGGTAGAAAGACAAGGAGACCATCTTTACTTGTTTCATATTTTTAAACAGTCTTAATCCAGCAGCTAATCAAACTTCTGAGACCTTGTCACATGCTTTCATTTTAAGGTGAACACGTGTATGCTTCTTTCCCCCACTGAGCAACGCTACTCACTCTCTGGCCCCTAGGGTCCTTCTTCCTAAGCCACAGCCTCTTTTGGAAGCTCACACTTACATATTAGATACACACAGACCATTTGATTACCTGCTTAGGAAAATGAACCCAGAAGCTACTGTAATGACTATGCCAATAAAGCCGATTACATGAATAAAATTTCTGTTGAGTTTCATCCACTTTTAGCTTTGGGTGTTGTCTAACCTGTCAGATGACCTCCCCACATCTTCCCCTTCCCCACTCCCCCACCCTCCCCCTATTCTTACCTTTCTGCCCTTAGTGAGGTCTTATGGTTGAGGGTAGATACATTATATTATAGATGGAGCATGATTCACACAGATGACATTTTTCCCACTAAATTCTCAGTCTGGTGAGTTTATTTGGTATGGTTCTTAGGGAGTTGTTATAGGAATATCTCAGAGGAAAAAAAGGAGGATGATGAATGCTTGGAAAGCTCTTCCCTGACATTCTCATTCTTACTCACTGAGCGTTAAAGTGCCAATGTTTAGCCTGATGATTCGGCCTGGGCTGGGAACTGGGTTTAGTGTCCTCCACCACTGGGGCTTGTGAATGGATCCGCCACTGGGGTCCGGATTACCTGAGAGATGAGTTTATTTGGACTCTGGAAAGAAAAGATAGACTTCAGTTCCCCTCCCTTTCTGTTGTCATGTCAAGCCCTGGCTGGCGACTTACACGATGGTGTTGTCAAACATATCTTTTCTTATGAAAGGAAAATTTTATATTCAAACCAGATACTGGCTTAATGTATGATTTGTGGCTGTTAAGACAAAAGAATGGGGAAAAAGTGAAAAATCATTGGCTCGTCTTGTTTGATTTTTAAGTAGCAACAGTACTCCAGTGGGTGAGAGATGCCGCTCAGAGTTATTTGCAGCTTGCTTGGGAAGCAAAAACGTATTAAGAGACTTAGTCTCTTGAACAGTGTTTTTTGAACATGAAACCCTCATAATTTTGTTAGTCAAAGCCACAGGATGGCACAGAAAGATATTCACATGTTACCCAGGACTTTTTTTTCTTTGCAGTATAGATAAATCCATATATGTTTGATGTCTCTTGTATTTGAAGAGGAGTAAATGATTCATTATGATGAAACTCTTTTCAAATGGTTAGTCTGTCTTTGTTATGATGGAAAACTAGAATGAGTTTTCATTTTAGAGTCCTTAAAATGTGATCCTGATACTCTCAGTCCCAGGAACGGGGAGTGGGCTGGCAAATACTCCTTGCTGACCTCCACCACACACAGCACCCCCAGCCTGGAGGCGTACCTTTGAGGTTAGGTGGTGATGGGAGAGTGTTCTGGTATTTTTCAAGCTGCTGGGAGCAGAGACTTGCTCGGGTCCTTGCAAGAAAGCAGGGTACACTGCATGGCTAGAGTAGGGGGAGCAGGAGTGGCCCAGGCTCACTTGTGCAAAAGCCAAGCCTGTGGAGAACTGTGAGATGGCTCAGGATACAGCAACAGTCTTGTGAGTCTGACTCCATGGACATCTCAGAATGTGTCTTTCAGGTGCCTTTCAACCCCTCTGCAGCTCCCCTCTCCCAGCTGCTGACTCTCCTCAGTTCTCACATTCCAACTCCCCCCACCCCCACCCCATGGAACTGAGTTACTTCTAGTGATCACAGGTGGCAGACTAGTCTGTAGAGTACAGCCCTTGCCTCAGGCACTGAGCCCTGCTGAGGCCAGGGAGGACTGGGCGTAGCAAATACGTGGACTCATGGTCACGAAACTCTGACCACTTTATTCTAAAAGGGGGCTGTCTGCATGTGGCTGTTGGCTGCACCTTCATCTCATCTCTGGCTCAGGGGGGAACTCCAACCTCATCTGCGTGAAGGGCCTTTGGATTTGTTCATGTTTCCAGCTCAGAAACCATAGCTATCCATGCCTGAGACAAATTACTGTTGTTTGGCTCTACCTTCAAGGTTGGTTTTCATCATTAGCTGGCTCATCTACATCTTACGGGGCTGTGGTGGCTGTGCCTGGCCCACCTATACTAATGTCGGCTCTTTCTCAGCTCCCCCATACCTGTTCTTTCTCTTTTTCCTCCAGTCTCAAAGCCACAGGATCCCACACATCTGCCTGCGACTGTCATGGGCTGGGTGGCCCTCAGGCGGTAACTCTCATGCAGAACAAAGCTAAGAAATGGAAGAGAAGAGGTGATTGTGTTATATTCTTGCTCTGTCTCCTGATCCTCATTAAGTCTTGCCTCATTTCTTTTAGACCGTGTCTGATTTCCTTTTAGGACAGGGACTTAATTTCAGCATTGATTTGGTTAACTTGCTGACTTCGGAATCTGTCCATTGAAGAGAACATTGAGGGATTTCTTCTGAACTCATGAGAAGAGAGAGAATCCTGAATTCTGCTGCAGTGGGTGGTCATGCAGAAGCACGAGAAGTAGCCCCCACCCACGATTTATCTGTCAGCTTATTTAATTGCTTATGTCTTGCCTTGTTCCAAAAACTTAATTTATTATTCCACAAGTGATACATGTTCCTTGTAGAAAATTTAAAAAAAAAAAAAAAAAAGTAACAGGAACAAATTGTTTCTTGATACTTGGAGGACATGACATCTCACATTAAATTTTTTCCCCTAAAGTTAAGTCAACTTTACTCACAATTTACTGAGATAGATGAGAGGCCAGGTATCAGGCATTCCTCAAGGGAGAAGGGCCCTGAAGTCCCATGTGCCCTGGCACTGAATGCTCCCATCTGGTGGGGACCCACACAGCCTGCCCCACATGGGTTCCTCCCACACCAGGGCCCTGTGGTCCAGAGGAGTCAAGCTCCCCCCTTGGAGGCCTCCACAGGCTCGTCCCTGCTCATGCCAACAACCTGTGTAAGGAGGCCATTCCCTGAGTCAGTGCTTGAGCTCAGGCGTTCATCTCTTCCCATTTGGAGGTGTTCGTACAGGTAATTTTCCTTATTGGGTTAAGAAATAAAAAACACAAGTTGGAGTAGGTCTTTTCCTCTACCTCTCATTTCCTCCCCTCTCATTCTGAAACCCACAAACAATAATATTTATTATTCTGATCTTTAGAAGTTCAAAGCTGGTCTCTTCTTGGTGGGTTAAGGGAAAGGTGCCATGTTGGTGAGAATACTGCAGAGAAAGTAAATGAATGAAAGACCCAATAACACTCTTACTGTATGCTTTTTTATGTGCCAGGGCACAAAAAGAAGAAGGCACAAGTCACCCATAATTGTCACCCATGCTTCACGGCTGTTAACATTTTATTGTTGAACTTTTCTAATCTTTTTTAAATATGTGCGTAAGCAGAGGAGCACCAGAAAGGTTGGGGACAGAGATCCAGTACACAGCAGTGTTTTAAAAAGAAAAAAACTGATGCAGGGGAAAACAAGGGCATAAAAATAAAATGAATCCAGGAGTTACTTTCCCCATGAGGCTTATTCGCTTTGCCCAGTACCAGAAGGGGGTTTCTGTGAAAGAGACTCTTCTCCAAGGAGCTTAGAAGGGAAACCTGTTTGTATGTTGAGTCTAATTAGTTTTTGAAAAGCCCCTCCTCCCAAATCCCAGGGGAGCTCTACTGGCTGAGGACCTTGTAATTGCTGAACCACAATTCAAATCAGAGTGTGATCATTATCAAACCCAGAGACTCTCATTGCTTCTTTGCCTCCTGCATCAAAACCACTCACACTGACAGTGATAAAGCTGTGAGCACCCACAACTTGTGATTCTTGGCCAGCTTCTTTCTCTCTCTCTCTCTCTCTCTTTTTTTAAATTAAATTTATTGAGGTAACATTAGTTAATGACATTATATAAATTTCAGGTATATGACATTATAATTCAGTATCTGTATACTCTAGTGCGTGCTCACTGCTCTGAAGTCTCGTTTCCTTCTGTTACCATATATTTGATCCCCTTTACTCAATCTGCCCTCCCTTTACCCCTCTAGTAACCACCATCCTGCTGTCTGTGTGTATGAGTCTGATTTTGTTTATTTTGTTAGTTCATTTGTTCCTTTTTTGTTTTATAGTCCACATATGAGTAA
Source organism: Eidolon dupreanum (assembly GCA_028627145.1). NCBI lineage: Eukaryota > Metazoa > Chordata > Mammalia > Chiroptera > Pteropodidae > Eidolon > Eidolon dupreanum. Next base: position 26,371,764 of record CM053515.1, read on the forward strand.
AATCATATGATTTTTATCCTTTTCCATCTGACTTATTTCAGTTAGCATAACATTCTCATGATCCATCCATGTTGTCACAAATGTTGACATGGATGTGGAAAAAAGGGAACCCCTGTGCACTGTTGATGGGACTGTAAATTGGTACAGCCACTAGGATAAACAGTATGGAGCTTCCTTAAAAAATTAAGACTAGAACTACCATAAGCTCCACATTCACTTTCAATAAGCAAGGGAGTGCAGGAGGGAGAGGCGCTGACCATGCTGGCTGCCAGAGGAGGAGGTGGCAAGACCCCACTCGTGCTGCTGTCATCCTGGGACCAGGAATACCCAGGGCCCTGGGTTGCTTTCGGGCCATAGCCAGGCAGGTCCCAGGCTTTTATTCTAAGCCCAGCTTGTTCCCAGACCTGGAAATAATTAGAGGCAAGTGTGCTGGAGTGGTCTGCTGTGTGTGAAAGCCTGGTGGCTGCTGGTTTCCTTTTGTCATGTATGCCCATTTTACCTCATGTACTTGGTTGCTGAGATGGCCAGCGACAATTTTATTGCATTCGGCACTTTGGAGATTGCTTTTGAGTTTCTTGTGGTGCCTTCTAAAAAGGCCCATACTCCTGGACACGGAGGAAGGGGTCATTCTTCTAAGTCCCTTTGAAGTGGCTGCTGTGGGCTTTGTTCTCTGCAGATGTGCCTTTCTGGAATCACACTGTGGATCTTCCCAGCAGGGAGGGCTAGGGGTAGCTGGAGGTCACATATAACCTGTGCAAACTGGGAGCATGAGACGCCTGCTAGCTAATTCCACTGCTAGAGTGTGTTATTGTTACGGCTGAATTTTAGTTTTGGGGTTTGAAAAAAGTCCTTATTTTTATTTTTATTTTAATGACCCAGATAGGCAATTGCCTTCTTCCTAAGTGAGCTTGGGTTAAGATCTTACCTAAAGGGAGGATCCTGGACTAAATAACTTAACTGTACAGCTTGGTAAATGTTTACCTCTAAATATTTCTCTTTAAGGTATAAGAATATTTCCAGCTCTCCCAGAGCCTTCCTCAGGCCCTCTGCAGCCAATGCTCCTTACCAAGAACAACTGCCATTTTATTACCATTCATTAGTTTTCTCTGTCTTTGAACTTGATATAAAAGGAATTCATCCCGTATATATTCCTCTGTATCTGTCTTCTTTCACTCATTGTCTCTCAGACTACCATGTTGTATCTAGAAGTAGTTCCTTTTCATTGCCGTGTTGTATTTCATTACTAAAAATTGTTACTGTGATTTATTTCTCTCTCACTGTTGATAGGCATTTAGCTTCTTGACATTTTTTAAAGCTCGGCATATAAGCCATTTTGTGATATTGTCCATATTTATTCTGATGTAAAAAAAATGCGCAGTGGTACCTTTTTTCAAATGAAATGTCATATGGAATTCGTTCATGAACTGCTACTAAGTTGGGGGTTGGTGGCTTTGAGTCCCCAGCTTCTTTGCTTTCCCTTCCCGCTGGGGTGGCTCTCAGATGAGGCGATTTAGTTCACTGGGTCAGAAACGGGATTTGGCATTGGACCGTCTGCCTTCTTTCCCCTTGCATCCTTAGACTGATGACTTAACCTTGGTTTTTTATCTACAAAAGAGATTGAAAAAAAGAGTGCTTACATCATAGGGTTATTGAAAACATTAAGTGAGACAGCACAAGGCAAGCAGTGCACACAGCACTGACATTTAGCAAGTGCTTAACAGGTGGTTTGGTGAGTGCTGCTGCAGCCGTCGTAGGCATCATCATTTCCATCTCACGGAGCACAGTGCTCCCTGGGGTCCACAGCAAAACCATGAGCTTGTGCCAGTGGCAGGATCACAGCCCTTACTCACCCTCCAGCCCTGTGAAGATGTGATAAGCCACAGCAGTGTTGGACTGGCCCTGAGGTGCTTCTCCCTGCTAATTTGCGGGCATTTTGGAGGCAGGCACAGTGCACCATGTGGGGCCCGGCAGAAAGCTGGCCCACCACTGGTTAGTGGAATTGAATCCCCCAGCACCGGATTTCCCAGACCCACCTTTTGCCGTGTACCTAGCTTGGTGGGACTGTTGATCTTGCTAAATGAAGACTGGGGCTCCATCCGGGTGGTAGGATGTCCTATTGGTACGAATCCAGAAGGATATTAGGATGGGAAAAATGGAGCTCTTCCAGGCTTGTCTCCCACCTTGGCTTCCAGCCAAATTGAACTTCTGGAACCAGGCCCAGGCACAGGTGTAGCTGGAAGGATTAGATATAACTATTATTACTGTTCATAAAAACAATAGCTAACATTTACTTTAATACATACAATCTGCATTAGATGTGCTATTTCATTGAATCTGCACAACGGCCCTGCAAGGTAGATACTGTTATTCTTTTTGCTTATGCATGTTGATCTGCCCACCGGGGATCTCTGCCTCCAACTAGAGTTAAGTTCCATGAGGGAGGGGCTTTTTCCTTTTCTTCGCTGTTGTATCCCCAGAAGCTAGAATAGTATAGGCTCAATAAATATTTGTTAAATGAAAGAATGATTCTCTCTATTAAAGAAGAAATTGAGGCTCAGAGCAGTTAAATAACTCAAACAAGGTCACATTGACAGTAAGAAGCAGAGCGGGTCTGTTCGATCTGGAGCTCCCACTGGTAGCTGTCCCCCTGTACAAGAGCTGGAGGCCCCTTGCACAAGAACAGAAGTCCAGGTTCGGAGTGGGATGGTGAGATGTTCCCTGAGCTCAGCATTTGTTTATACCTGTGGTAATGAACCCAGTATGCTGCAGGGAGAGCATGCCACCTGCCACCCAGCAGGAGTCGTTCAGGATTCTCTCCTGTGTGGGTCCAAGTGTTTGCTGTCCCCACGTAGCTTGGCAGGGCAGAGGATTGGTGGTGGGCCTCAGGCTTGGCTCTTCACCCATGTGCTGCAGGAACAGTGCAGGCATTTCTGTCTTGGACCATTCTATAGGGATGCTGAGGGGAGTGGGAGGCAGAAGGTAGGACATTGGGTCAGTTTGTGCTTAGTTCAAGACAAAGCAATTCACACTTGGGGGTTTACACCCCCTGTCTCTTTAGGCTCTGACTTTTCCCAGCACCTGACTCGGCTGGAAACTCTTGGTTGATTGTGTCAGTCTCCTGTAGGCCTTTCAAGCCATGTTGGTTCTTGAATGCATTTTTACTCACAGTAGAAGTGGCAGCAAGTAATTACCATTATGGCATTATACCCCAAATTACAGCTCAGAGAGTTTCAGTCCTGAATAATTTTCATGTCTGAGAGGAAAGGACTCAGGATTCTCTGAGGTGAGACGCAGACTGGTGAGTGGCTGCTCACCTCCAGGCTTCTCCGACAGCCGCTTAACCATCGCTCACTCTGTCTCCACTTAAATGCGCACTTACCCATTTCTGTTGAAGTATTATTACCTCCTTTTTTACTTCACATTTTTCTGTGCTTACTGTTGTCATTTTCTGGTACTTTACTTTAGAATCCTTACCAAGATGTAAATAACTTCTGTAAGACACACATACTCTCTCTCTTCCCTTCCTGGGAATTCCTGACACAGAGTTAGACTATTTTTTTTTTTTTTGACAATTTTGAAACTACCCTCTGACATCATTTGGGTGCTGTTAAAAAATGCTTGTTTCATCCTCTTGAGCTCTTTCTCACCATGGGGTCATTTTTAGCAGGTTTTAGAGATGGTGTCTTGTCAGGAAATTTTCTTTAAACATAAAATTGCAGGTGTCTCCTCGTGTTCTACTTCGGCACACAGGAAGGGATTCGCCTGCGGTCTTTAGAATGAGGGACGAAGCCCCTATTTCTTGGGGCAGGTGGTGAGCTACAGAATGTGGGGTTTAATGGATTAAGTAAATGAGAGACGGGAGAGCATAGCAGCTAGTTGCTTGGCTCTGGACAAACTATCTGGTCTGTGTGGGGTCCTGGCCAAGTTTCTTCATGTTGTGTCCTCATTCTTTGGACCCACATGGTCCAATACAGTCACCAACCACTACATATGGATACTGAGCACTTGAAATGAGGCTAGTCTGAATTGAGATGTGCCGTGAGTGTAAAACACACACTCGATTTCAAAGTCTTAGTTTGAAAAAAAGGTAAAGTAGACCATTAATATTTTAAAGTATTGATGACATGTTGACATAATATTTTGGATATGTTGGTTTAATAAAATATTAAAATTCCATCTGTTATTTTTTACTTTTTAATGCTACTGCTAGAAAATTTAAATGACATATATGACTCACATTTGCGGTTCAAATTATATATCTGTTGGACAGTGCTGATCTAGACAGAGGATGGTAATAACCCCTCATGAGTTGCTGTGAGGATTAAATAGGCAAATTGATGAAAAGTTTAGTTTGGTGTGTGGCATGTGGTAAGCATTCACGGAATCTTGAGGCTGTCACAGTCACTGTCGTCATCATTTTATCATCAAGGGTGGAAATCTAAGAGGAGAACATTTGGATGTGGAGAGTTTTGGTTTATGGCTCTGGGTGAACTGATCTCCTTCCTTCTATAATTTTGGAGTTCTCCAGTGTTACAGAGAATCCTGTTCCTTTCAGCTGTGTTTATAGTGGGAGGTATGTACAATTCATGGTAAACCCTGCTATCTAAAGGGATGACTACTTACTGCAAACCGCTTTGTAGAACTCCCTGAGGCTTCCTTATTTACCCAACTACTTTGACTATTATATTGGAGTGAAAAACACATTTTTTTATGTAGCCAGTTATCATAACTAACCTTTACGAAGTGCTTACCATATACCTATAGCTCTGTGCCAAGTGCTTTCCATAGCACTAGCCTTCCCCGTTTGCAATGGAGAAAACCAGGGTTTAGAATAAGTGTTGTGTCTGAATTTTAATAGCTGGTAAGTGAGGGTGCTGGGCCTTGAATCCAGGGCTCTCTGACTCTAAACTTACTACGCTATATATTCTGCCTCATTAGCACTCAAAGCAAGTCTCTCTCGTAATTGGGAAACCCAAAGCCACAGCAGACTGGGTATTTCAGGATGCCTAAGAAATCGGAGAGGGCACATGTCTGAAGGAAGGCACAGAAAGCCCAGAAAACAGCTGAAGATCTGCAGCCCAAGGCTGATTCTGGAACCAGAGTGAGGTGCAAGGGGGCCAGTGATAGGTTGTGGCCAGGTACTGTGTTGAGCATTGGAGCATACAGCCCTGGTTCTGGGCTGTCTCATCATCTCAGCCAGGCAGGTTTATATGACTCTTCCACAGACCTGAAGTTCACCTACTGGAAAGGCTTTCTTGAGATCCTAGAGAGGAAGAAAAAAAAAGCACAGCCCAGACACTTGACAGATGCATTAACTTTGCTAGCACTGCTTAAAGGAGACATTCGATATGACATTTCTAAGGCCACAATGTTTTTTTGGAGGAATTTCATGACATCTAAAACTCTAATGACTGCATGTGTCAGGAAAGGACCTTCTCTTTCGTTTAGGCCTGATGTAAATTTGTTGGTCACTTTACCATGTTAGCTAAATGCCAGGAAAGATCTATGTCACAGAGCTGGGTGTTCCTGCTGCTGCAGGACACTGAGCGGGATACGTTCTTTAATGAGTCAGTGTCACTGTCTGGAGCAGCTGCCTTTCAGGGGAGCTGTTCCTCTTGAATAAAAGATTTCTATTTAGTATCCCAGTTATTTCCTCTTTGACCTCCTTTCAGTCAAAATATGCAAGGCTTATTCTTCACCTCTTGACATCTGATGCCTGTTAGTGCCTTATTAGCATTTGTTCTCATCGATGTTCATTGCATTTTAAATCTGGCAGGGACGTGATTAAGAGGTGGAAAATCACTGGACTTGGTCCACTTGTGACTGTCGGATTGTGGCATGATGACCAGCTCAGCATTTAATCACATCTTTTGTGTTTTCAGTTTCCTTTCATACCCTTGGAGGGAAAAAGCTTAATTCCAAGTCACACTCTGCCTTGGTGGGGGTGGCAGGCGGGGGGTGGAGAGTGGGAGGGTGCAGGGGGCTGGAGGCAGGTGTAGAATTCATCCGAGTACACTGGGAGGCAGGATGGGGCCTGGGAGGCAGATCCACCTGCCATCGACGCAAAGCACCATCCCTGTGTCAGTTGCCATCAGAACAAGCAAATTATCAGGGAGCCACCATCACAGAGCATTTGTATGGGTTAGGCTCTGTGTAAAGTGCTGTACCCATGGGATCCCACCCAGTTAGTCTCCACACTAGTCCTACCAGGTTGGTGGTTGCTATGGATTGAATAGTGTCCCTTAAAAATTCTTATGTTGAGGCTCTAACAACCGATGGTATTTGGAGATGGGGCCTTTGGGAAGTGATTAGGTTTAGATGAGGTAGTGTGGGTGGGACCCTTATGATGGGATTAGTGTCCTTTTAAGAAGAGACCTTAGAAATTTTGCTGCTTCTCTCTCTCTCTGCACTGTGAGGACACAGTGAGCAGGCAGCCATCTACAAGACAGGAAACAGCATCTCTTTGGAAAACCGAACCAACTGGCACCTTGATCTTGGACTTCCAGTCTCCGGGACTGTGAGAATAAATTCCTGTTGCTTAAGCCACCCAGTTTATGGTACTGCAGCCTGAGCTGACAAAGACAGTGTTCCTAGTTCCGTTTTACCACTTTGAGGAGCTTGCCCAAGTCCTCCAGTCAGTCATGCCCCCAGGTCCGCCTGGAGTCGTGATCTGCTGTGTATTCTCTTTGGGAAGCCTTCTCATGGTCTCGCCATTTATACCTGTGCAGAGTAGCCACTGAGAAGATAACGGCAGAATGAATGAATGAATGAATGAATGAACGAACGAATCAACGAACGAACAAACGAATGAACGAACGAACAAACGAATAAATGAGTATGAATAAATGAGTATGACAGCCGGGGTTGGAAACCAACTAAAGAAAGAGATAGATGGAGGGGACCACAAGTCACTCACCTCTCTTTACTCATGTCTCGTGTACGAGTCTGTGTAAACAAGGGTCCCAAGAGGTCTCCTCTGCTGCAGAGGGCTCTGCAACGATACCTACCCGTCAGAGGGCATTGCCCTGGTCATCTAGAACAGTCCTGAGTGGTCCCATGTTGTCCTCCCCCACTGGGCCCAGATTAGCCTACTTATCAGCTCGACTGACACCACTCAAACCTCTGCTTTCTCCTGAGCACTGGGCTGGATGGGAAAGAAGGGGTTAAAGCTTACAAGCATGGGTCTGTTGTACAGAGCAGCATCTGGGTCATTCTTCTGATACAAAAGAAATGAAATACAGCTCGCCCAGTTGCCGCTTGCTGCATGAACCCTGCTGTTCTGAGCAGAAGAACACCAGGCAGGCCCCAGGCCGTTTTAATAAGATACGGCAAGATTAATAAGGGAGCAGAGCTCCTCCTGAACACGAGTCCTTGCACGGTTGTAATGAAGCTCAAGGGGAGAAGCAGAAGCAGCAGCGACAGAGGGCTGCGGTGGCAGGGAGAGGGCGGCACCAGGCAGCAGCCCCAGATAAGGCGGGCTCACGAGGCCTCCTGAGAGGAAGGGTGGCATATGGCAGGGGCCCAAAACCTGCATCTAGCCTGAGTGTGTGGCTGTGCGGGGACGCACTGAAGTGGTGCATGGAGTGTGTCCCCTTAAGCACTGCTCCTCAGCCTGGCCAGCTTTGTTTTAGGTTGCACAGGGCCTTTGCATGTGTTAGTCTCCCTGTCTTGATCATCCGCTCCCGTCTCTGCCTGGGTAGGCTCTGCTCTGCCTTTAGGTGTCATTTCTTGGGAGAAGCCTTCCTAGATCTCCAGACTAGGGCACAGGTGCTCATTGTCCACTGTCAGGGCCTCACTATCCCCTCCTTTGCGGCACTTGGCTAAGCTGTAGTTTTATCTTAATTTGTAAGCATTTTGCTTGCCTGTTTTTTTCTCCTACTTTACTAGGTAAACTGGATTTCTCTGCTTGTTTGTATGTTCATGTCTGAAAATAATTCTCCCAGCCCTGGCTCAACATCACCTTATGGTTCCAAAGCCCATCATTAGCTGACCCCAGTCTTTGTGACAATTAGGTCCAGGTATTTGAGGAAGAATTGGGTTGGATTATTTTGGGATATTGAGTATATCTTCTAGGATCAGGTGTTCATCCCAGTTCAAACAGTGTTTTCAGGAAGGGTCATGAAACAGTGAAGGTACTTTTTGGGGGTGGTTTGGTGGGTTGGACAGGGTGGTGGCAGGCATATGACCTGATATTTCCACTGATTTCCAAGCCAGAGGTGGGCCATCGCTCCCTTTATCCAGATCTAGCTTATAGCCCTTTTTTTTTTCTTTCTTTTTTTTTTTTTTTTGCTGCTAAAGCAATAGCTTCTTTACCTCCTGCCCTTGACTTTGAGGGCAGGGATACATTCTTTATCTGAGCATCCCAAGAGCTCAGTGCAGTTCCCAGCAGGTAGTTGGTACCTAACAGGTGTGGGTCAAACAATAGGAAAGAGGGGAGAAGGTATAAAGGGAGATTTCCAAACTTTTTGTGCTGAGAAACTTTGTTAGTGTGTGTGGTTTATACAGGTTGGCTTGTAGGACTGTGGGCAGGTAAATGGGGAGTTAGAAGGAGCTTAGCAGTAATGGGACAGTAATGGTGATGGTGGACCCCATGCGGGAGCACTTGTGACATTCTCCTCACTGTATGCCTGTTGACTCACTTAACATTCCCAGGCATATCGCTAGTGAAGTTATTTATATTTTTTCCATTAAGCTGTAAACCTTTAAGCAAACATGTCTTCCATGCCTCACCTGGGGCCACAGTTCCCTGGAGCTGCTCTGGAAATACAAGCAAGCTAATTTATTTAAACCTCAGCTCCTGCACAGTGGCATGTGGCTTCCTGCTGATTATTGACTGCAGCAATGGGTGTGACTGCTGAGGGACAGAGGCTTAAGGGGGGTCTGGGAGGGGCCAGGGATCCTCCTTTGCATCACACATTTCTCACACCCTTGTTGCCCTTTGGTAATTGTCAGAAGTTCACATTGGGAAACAAAGGAGGGGCATTGCCTTTGGCCAGGGGAGTGGGAGACAAAACCACAGGCAAGAACCACAGGTGGACTCCCCTCCCCTGTGTCCAGGGTTGCTTTGACTTTATCTACTTTAAAACATATGAATAGGTGAACAAACAAAACATTCAAGACACTCAAAGAACAGCATCACTGCCATTTGACTATTGTGTGACAGTCCCCTCCCCCCCACCTTCTCAAACCCACCTACCTCATCCCTGGCTCAGCAATTCAGGCAGTCTAAAAAGTCTGTTGTTTAAAAGTGCAGCCGTAGTCATTTGCCCTTCTCCTCCTTTACTTGGTCTGATTTTTTTCTTGTCTTGCTGACAGTTGGTCCACATGCAGCTGGAGCATCTATCTCCCCTTCTCTTACCTTTTCTTAGAGCCATGCTCTTTCCCCTCTGAATCTTTCCTGGCTCTCAGACTGAATGGAGTCCCCTGTGTTGGAATCCCCTGCCCTAGCTCTTCCAAATTAAACTCCAACTCAAGACATTTATGTCTCAGCTTTACTCTGACCTTTCCATAAGGTAATCACACACATTAGGAGTGGGGGGAGGGGCAGGACTCTAGCTTTCACCTTCCAGGCCAGTTTGGTGTAAGGACTTAGGGTGTGGGTGTTGGAGTCCAGCAGGCCCCATTTCCAGCCCTGGTTCTCAGAGTTGTTGGTGGCATGGCCATGGGCAAGTTTAACATCTCTTTCTTGTCTGGAAAGTGAAGGTGATATTGCCTATCTCATAGGATGAGTATGAGGATTAGAGGTGATCTTATGTCTCTAGCAGCACACCTGGTAGTGAGTGTTCAGTAAGTGTTAGTTGTTTGTAATATTATTACCTAGCTTACAGATTTCGAGGATTCAGTTCCAAATTTTCTATTTTGAAAACATCGAAATTGTTCTGTTACCAGTGTGATATCCTGGATTTAAAAATGCTGTCTTGCCCTTGGAGTACTTGGAGAGTATTCTTGGAGAGAATTCAGTGACATTCTTGATTAAAGTATACAAATCTTTGTCTGTTTGCCTGCCCACTGACCTTCTGTGCCAAGAGCTCTTCTGGGGACCCATCCCCTGTCTCTGCCTCCGTGGCATCTGCTGAGAGTCCACATCATGCTCAGAGCCTGTGCTGCTCCCTCTGGGACAGTTTATGAGCATTCCCTTTTCCCAGTGCTGCCAGAAGTTTGGGGACTGTACTTTTGCATGCCATTGTGTGTAAGAGGTGCTACAGAATATTTAATAAGGTCAACCCCAATATATGTTTGAAAACTGTGTAAGTTAAGTTAGGAAAACAGCTTTGATTGCATGAGTAATATTTAAAGTGCCTGCTAAAAATACAGTAACTTTTCTGTCAATAATAGAAAAACTGAGCTCCAGAAAGATTTTTAAAGCAAGATCTAGGGGTTCTTGCCCATCTTGGTGAAAGTTTCCATTAAACAGATGATTCATGGTATGAGAGTGGAATGATTAACATGAATTATGAGGAGTTATTCTAAGATTTGAATGTCTGATTTATGAATGGATTAGGAAGCAGATTGCTCCACATTTGGCTTTTTTTAAAGGAAGATTTTAGCTTACTAACTATCTAAGACCCTCAAAAAGGAAGTTTTCCCCAAATATTGTTATTTCTTTTAAGGAGATGTCTCAGGGTTCCTTATTTAAAGAAGGGAAACTTGTTTTCAGAGAAGTGGGACTGCCCACTTCTGTCAGTCCCAGAGTAGATTCTAGAATTCCTCCCAGACTTTTGTCAATTATTAAGGTTGAAAAGGTCAGAACTCTGTCTCGAGGAGTGAACCTTGAGTCCAGGGCCTGTGCAGAAGGCTGGGAAGAAACCAAGATGAATTCAATTTGGCCAGAGACGCCTGTGTTGGTGAAGGGAGAGGCAGAGGCTTTCCTTACCTGCTCACCAGCCACAGCACTGTCCTTAGGAGGGTCTCAGCAGAGGCCGCTGGGCTTAGAACTATAGCCAGGAGGAGAGGAAGTGGCTGAGCAGGGAAGCAGCCACTGAAAGCTGGATGTTCTGCAGAAGCAGCCTACAAACTCAGGTGAGCATCCTCATCAGAAGCATGACCTGAAGTCCTTCTGTGTTCCAGGACCTCCACTGGGTGCTAGGACACTAAGTGGAACCTCATGTGCTTCCTCCCTATAAGCAACTCATATTCCATTGGGAACTATGGATGATGGGATGACAGTTGTCATGCAGTGAGCACTAATGACCGGTTTGCATGTATCGAAGTCACCTCATCCTAATAGCATCTCTTTGAGGGAGGCACCAGTATTAGCCCCGTTTTACAGAGGAGGAGACTCAAGGCCAGCGGAAGTGATGGAGCCACATTTTCAACCCAGCTTTGCCTAGCCCCAAGCTTTGGCTCTTAAATCCTGCCTGATCCTAGGTATAAAAGCGTTGGGCACAGTCTCAACAATATAGGCCTAGGTAGAGGAAGCAGTCCAGATTTTGCTTTTCTCATACATCATTGTTGTAGGCGTTAGTTGACTAACAGAGTCAATTTACCCCATTGTCTGTTTGCCCCATATCACCAGGGCTGTAGGAACTTCGTGTAAAAGCTCAATATTCTACAGCTTTGTGCATGTCCTCCACCCAAGTGCTTTATAAAAAGGACTCCACTTTTATTTGACTTTGTGTGGATTCTTCCATTAGGTCACTTGGGTAGCAATGACAGGTGAACCAAACTGGCAATAGCTCTAGAAATGACATGCACAAAGTTCAGTATGGAAACTGCAGGGTAAGGCTAGGCTATAATCTGAAAAGAGTGATGGGTAATTGTAATCTTGCTTTTCAATAACTTGATATGGGTGGTAATTGTGTTAATCTGTCTATGCATATGTGTGCACATGTGATTAATGCTTGTATTAAACTCAAGGAAGGTGATGTTTGGGCCTCCTGAAATGTCCAAGATGTTTGTGTAGGTGGAAGTTAATTAGTTCATTCATTCATCTGTTCCTTCATCAGATACAGTTGAACACCTACTCCATGACAAGCACTGTGGGAAGTACTTACATTAAATAGTGTGAAAGATAGACATAGTTACTTCCTTTCTGGAACCCACTGTCCTGGTTGGGAAACAAACCATTAACAAATAATCATCCGCCTTACCATTGGATTACAACTGCTATGAAGGAAAGACCCAGGACCACAGTAAAGGAGAGAGTGATGAGGGTAGAGGATTAACTTAAACTCTTCTCAGGGGTGGTCACTGGGGAAATCTTCTAGAGCAAGTGACAATTGAGCTGAGATCCACACATTGAATAGATGTTAGCCAGATAAAGAGAAGAGTGAAGAACATTCCAGGAAAGGAAACAGAAAGTACTTGGAATAGAAAGGAGGCCACTGTGGCTTGTGTGTAGTGGGCAAAGGGAAAGTGGGGCCGTTTTGAGGGGGCAGGGGCCACCCAGTGCTCAGGCACAGGGTGGAGGTGAGGTGGAGAGCCTTTGGACTCCGATGGACCTGGATTTACCACCTACTCGCTGTGCTACCGTGGACTGATGATATAACCTCTCTGAGCTTCGGACCCCTCTTAAAAAAGTAGATGAAAGCACCCACCTCTCAAGATTGCCATAAAGATAAAATTACAGATTTTGAGTGTTTAGCCTCTTGATCCCTGGCACACTGCAGGTACAAAAATTATCACTTATCTTCCCCACACCCGAAGCTTTGGAGTTGATGAAGCAGCCACAAGTATGCAGATGGTGATTAGGCATTAGGGAAAACTGCTCATAAATCTCATGTTCAACCTCTATTCTCCAATTAAGTGGCCCTCAGAAAAGGGAGTGGAAGGAGGGGCAGGCTGCATGTTCACTCTGTTTACTGATGGTTAATAAGGTCAGAGTTTATTTTAGAGTGAGAAGCAGGAGGTGGATAGCTTAGAGAAATAAATGAGCAGCAAGGACTGGGGCCGGAGGTAGAGCCAGGATCCTGAAATCTCTGGCTGTTTGTGTCGAGATGAGTATACAGAAGCTAAGCCATGCTGTACCCTGTCTGCTCACTTTCACTGCCTTCCACACCTGCCTCTGGCAGAGAAGAGCCTCCTGGGCTCACTCACAAGGTAGATTTGTGCATCTCAAGGCTGGTTCCTGCCCAGATAGCTGTGCCTTGCTTCCAGGGCTGGTTTTCCTATTGGAAAGTTCACAAAGTCAGTCCTTTTTTTCCTAATCACTTAGGTCATTTTAGAAAGTTTCCATTTTAATTTTTCTTTCTGCTCTTTATTTTGTATCGACTATGCGCCTGGAGCTTTGGATATGACAGTGGACAAGATAAACAGTCCCTGTCTCTTATGTTGTCCCCTAACAGCCTCAAGACAGTAAAGATTTCTGACTTTGGGTGTCCAAGGAAGTAGCTGAAGCTTAGGCCACATGAAGTTCAGACTCTCACCCAGGTCTGTTTGACCTCAGGTCCTATGCTCTTAAGTGTGAAGCTAAACTGCAACCCAGGATAGTGGATTTCTGGTAGGGGTTCCTCATTTTCTATGTCTCTTGGCTTTTGCACTCATAGCCTATACATATATAAACCAGTTTTTAAAAAGCCCCAAGTGAGCTCACTTTCTAGCACTCTCCATGTATAGAGGATAAAGCCCATTTGGAAAGGAATTGGGTATACGTGATGTGTGTCTAAGCTGTGGGTGTTAGTGTTCCTGCCACCTACTTTATTACATTGGGACATACTTGTATTGGGGCGAGGGTGACGGAAAGGTCCCTGTGGTGCAGATTTCCATCTTAAATTATGAACTTTGGAAGGTGAGGTCTGGATCTTATTCATCCTTGTATCCCCAGGCTCGGCATGATCCTGGAATGAGGATGTGCTCAGTATGACCTCATGGTAAAGAGTGGGCCCTTTGGAGTCAGTCTGACATGGGGTTGAGTCAAGCCTGGCCACTTACTGATGACATAGCTCCTGACTGAATCTCTTAGAGTCTCCCTGGGAATTTAGAGATTTAACAAAGCCTGTCATGTTAAGTCAGGAGTTGACTAATTATGGCCTTTGGGCCAAATCTGGCCTGTTACCTGTTTTTGTATATAGAATTTTATTTGAACACAGCAATGCTCATTTTTTAATGTATTATTCGTGACTGCTTTTGTACCACAACAGAAGAGCTGAGTAGTTGTGACAGAGACTGTATAGCCTGCAGAGCTGAGAATATTTACCATCTGGCCCTTTACACTAGAAGTTTGCTGACCCCTGTGTTAGGCCCTTAACAATTGATAGCTGCAGTCGTCACAATTGTCTTTACCTATAACTTCAGCCCTTTCTATTTCTTAAATAAGCTACCTTTAGAGCAATGACCTTATTCTGTTCTTTTGAGCTTCAGGAGGAACTTTTTAGTTGCTTGCTGAACATGTTTGCGATTCCCTTAGTTTTGATCTTCATGGCTCTTAAGATTTTCGTCAAGTTTCTTCCTAGTCTTTTTCTCCTGATCTGATGATTCCTCATAGTTTTTGGTCTGTACACAGAGGTGACACCTCCTCCAACTCCATCTGAACAGCTCTTCTTTCTGAATGGCTGAGGCTGATGAAACCCCTAATGGGGAAACTGGCTGTAAAATCATCTGCGTAAAAGGGTAGCTTGTGTGTGAGGCTCCTTCACGCTTCCAGGAAACCTGGAGAAATGTGAGCGCCTGAACTCTGAGCACATGAATCTTGACTTCCCTATTCTGAGTCTCACTGAACTGTTTTTAGAGGAGAAAGTCTCCTAAAACATGGAGCTGTTTTTATTTTTTTCTTATTAATTTCCTTTTAAAAAATATAACCTTATTTTGGATCATAAATGTAATACATGCACTTTATAGAAACATGGAAAATGAAAACTGAAACAATCAATCCTAATCTTACCACCCAGAGATAACCATTATTAGCATTTTTAGCATTTTCCCTCTAGATTCCTAATCATGTGTAGACGTTTACATAATTGAAATCACATTGTTTATGTAATTTTATTTCCTGTGATTTTACTTATTATATAATAACCATTTCCTCTAGCATTGAATGTTCATCACAACCATATGAATTTCCTCTGTGCATGTACACATGCGTCCACTCACCTCCCCACCCACCCACTCACACGTGCGTGCATGCAGGCATCCTCCATCCACCTGTTCATTCATCCACCCATTTAACAAATATTTTCTTAGTGTCCAAACTGTGCGAGGTGCCAGGCATGCAGTGGTGAGCACAAATAGACCTTATCCTCACTTTCCTCCCCTTTACAGAGATCACAGTCTAATAGAGTGGAGAGAGATAATTAATCATCATAACATTGTCTTAGCTTAGACCGCTATAATAAAATACCATAGACTAGGTGGCTTAAACAATAGACATTTACTTCTCATGGTTCTAGAGGCTGGAAGTCTGAGATCAGGGTGTCAGCAGGGTTGGATTCTGGAGAGATTCTCTTCTTGGCTTAGGTTCTCTCTGTGTCCTCTTGTGGTGGGATGAGGAAGCACTGATGTCTCTTCTTATTGTAATGGCATTAATCTCACCACAGGTGCTCCACCCTCATGACTGTCTAAACCTATTTGCTTTCTAGAGGATCCATCTCCTAATACCATCACGTTGGGAGGTAGATCTTCAATATATGCATTTTGGGGGACACAAACTTTCAATCCATAACAAAGATCATATAATGATGCTTTAACGTGGGAGAAATACAAAATATATCATGACATCTGTAGACGGGACCCATCACTGCGGTGGAGGAGATAGGATTTCCAGAGAAAGTAAATCCCAGTCTCTGTAGTCCTCTCTTTGGAGAAAGCATGAGGAATCCTGATCTACGGGTTCTCTTTGGAATGGTAGACAGTCCTTTGAAAAATATGCACTTGAATAGGTTGGACAGAAAGGAAATTAGTAGTTACTGTTATTGGCAGAACCCCGAACTTTGCTGTACTATGTTATTATCAAGACTGTCTTCCTAGCATGGGGCATTTTAGAAATAAAGTGAGGAGGGCACTGCAGAGATAAAAGCAGGCTGACTCATTTGGAGATGTTGAACTTATTCCTGAAATAAGAGACAGTGTTCCACAGAGAATTCCCTCCCTAGACTTAAGGGCACATCCTAGGGTGGTTAGTATTTGGAGATGCTCTTGCTTTTTGAAAATTGAACAGCACTGTTGAGAAATCATGGCTCTAGTCTGCCTCCTGGTGACTTTGGAGATGATCAAGATCTATGTGGGTCCAGGTAACCATTGGGTTAATGTGGAGAAGGCTGCATGCCTTGTGAAAGGTGAGATGACAATATTTTTTTGCAAGGACAAAACTCAGACTCAGTTTTATTCCAGAGTTCTGAGTGCACAAATGCCACTTTCTTCTGCCTTTTGTCTCGCTTGTGGTGTGTGTGTTTGTTTTTACATGTTTTCCCTGAGGAGCGACAGTGTGCGAGATGGCTGTTGTGACAAACTGATTGCAGATTGAGTCTTGCTCATTTCTGTTTGACAGCTGAGCCAGGCCCTAGAGTAGTGCATTTGTAACAAGGGAGTAATGGCACCAATTGCTGCTTTTCTTAAATTCTCTCTGAGTGATTGAAATGGAAGTTGGCCTTCTTTGTACCTTGGATATTCAGGGGGTGGAATTGGTTAGGGACAGCCTTGTGGGTACTTAGTTAGTAGTGCATTTGTCACCATGAGTATCTCTGAAGTTGTTGCAGGGTGAACCTGTGAGTCACAGCCACCTCCCAGCAGTAGACAAGGCAACCACATAGATGTGTAAGGGATGTGGGGAAAGTTCAGCATTATATTATGTCTGTCACAGAGAAAAAAATTTCCAGTTCAGGAAATGTATCTGTTTGTGTATTTCTTCTTGGCTTTTTATTTTTACCCAAGTTGGGCAAGCTTATAAAAATGCTGACTGCATTTGTATGGAATGCGATGTTTTTATAAAAATGACTTTTCATTAACAAAGGCCTGCCAGCAAGGCAGAAACTAACGAAATTTGTATTACTTCACCTTCATCTGTAAAATGTGGGAGTTAGCACTACCCTATAAGGGTTGCTGTTAGGATTAAATTAGAAAGCCCATGCCTTTGACCTATTGGCTGGTATATAGTAGGTATTTAATAAATGGAAGCCATTATTTCTATTGATATAATAGCTAATTTTGGTTCAGGGTTCAAAGTGCCTTTTGTATATTAACTCTTAATTGATTTTGTATGCTCTGGATTTCCTGTGTTTTAGTTTTTAATGAGAGATGGAGATGTCCATGAGAAGGCTTGAGCCTTGCACACCTTCTGGAGGCAGCTGCTGTTCTGATGGGAAGTCAGAACAGTATTTTCTAACCAAATGAGAGTATCATTCAAATGCAAATTTCCAGTTCAATCCCTGGATTGCTTTCTAAGATACACTAATATTACTATAAAGTAATTCAAAGTTTTATTCTTAAGAGGGTCCTATGCCCCAGATAGAGGGAGAATTCTTATTTCAAATGGACACGATGCTCAAAAGATTGCTCCTAATATAGGTCTCGTATCACTTGCTCCCTACTGGGCTTGATTTATTTAGGCTTCCTTTGAAGCTAACTGGCTGTGATAGACAATTTTTAGCCTTCATCTCAGAATGATACCTTGAGAAGCTGTCCTCTGTTCTCCTATACTGCAGGCTTTGTGATGAGTTCATACTTTCAGTACCTTCCAAATGTGTCTATTAAATTGGAGTTCAGGGTATCTAGATTCTTGATTTGATCGTGTAAGTCTTGAAATTTTGTCCAGGAGGCATAGAAAAACTTCAAAATTTTGAGTGTTTAATCTTTTTGAACACTGTCTCAGAAAGGGTTTAACCAAGAAATATCAAACTCTGATATAAACAGTTTATCAAAAACCAACAGAGAATTTCTCTTCAATACACAACTACCTGGAGCATTCAGGTTTTAGAGGACACAGCTGAAGAACTGTCAGATTTCATTTCTTGGTTGGTGGAAAGTTATGCCTGGGAGATATTATTGGGGGAAAAATCAGGTCTCTATCTATCTATCTATCTATCTATCTATCTATCTATCTATCTACCTACCTACCTACCTACCTACCTACCTACCTACCTACCTATTAATCTGTCTATTTCATTTGTTGCATAAAAGTGAACAGAGTTAAGTGTGTCGTACAGATGAAGGGTAAAAGAGTGATGCCCGGGTTCAGCACTGTGTCCCTTTCTGTCAGTGGGACAGTGGTATTGATTGAACCTCACCTGGACAGAGTGTCTTGTGTTGCATACACTTGGCAGGTATCAAGGAAGGTAAAGAGATGTTTTACTTTTGGAAAAGTGACTAGTCTTATTTAGTCACTGCCTTGTGATGCCTCTCATGGACACACAGCATGCAGCCACAAAGCCCCTTCACCCTGTCTACTAACAGGCCTAATGGGGTTACCTGTTGCTCTCTGTGCATAGAAAAACCTTCAGGATTTGCAGTGACCAGTTCAATGCTCAGAAAGGAAACAGGGCTCTGGAAGTCCTTGTCAGAATGTGAAACCTCTGTTCTTTTTTCACATTTATATCTCAGGATGAGGTGAGTCTGGTAATAATTTCTTGGTCCCCAGGAAGATCCACAAGTCTTCAGTGGACTGGTACCTTAGTGTTATGATATTTCACTTTGATGGAGGGTGGATTATTAACAGAGGATGGGGAGAGAGGACTGCAAGGGTTCCATTATCCTGTTATCAAACAATGAGAAAAATTCCATTTCCTTCCACTTCACAAAGAATCTGTGAGAATCATTAGTCATAGATGAGTGGGAACACACTGACTTCTTTAAAGGGAATGGCACGTTTATAGCCTGTCCCAATAGTACACTCGGGGCTGCATCATGCCGTTAGAGTGTTTGTGAATGCTAACCCACCTGCGGTTTGCCATGTGTGCTTGCAGTTCCATGATGTGGGGGGAGGGAGGTGGGAGGGAGTGAGGGGACTTTGCATAAGTTGGCCCTTTCTCCTTGTCTGCCTAGCAAACTTCTACTCATCCCTCAACACTCAGCTTAGGTACCTCTTTCTCTGTGCAGCCTTGCTTGTCCCTTTACCCCCACAAGCAGAGTTGATCAGATTCCTTTCCATCCCTACTGATCTTGAATGTACATTTGTTGTATACAGCTCTCATCTCCTCAGACTGCGCCTAGAACAGAGAGGGCATCAGGGATAATTTGTTTTGTGGTGGCTGGTTTGTGTGAGCACCTGCCTTTTGATTTGTGAACTTCCTAATGTCAGAGAGTGTGTTCTCTCCATCTCTGTGTCATCAGCAAATAGTACAGTACCTGGATCTAGCTATAGATGTTCAATTATGATTAACAGAACAGATGGATTTAGCACAGCAGCCTGCAGAAGGATGTGCTGCTAATGTTGGGTGGCAAACTCAACAAATGGTCCCCTCATTTGGTTCCCTTTTCAAGGGAGCTTCCATCGGGAAAATTGAGCTGTGGGTGAGTGAAAATTGGTTCTTTGTGTCTACTTGAGGGGAAGAGAGGAATAGTCTCTGCAAATTACGAGGTCAGCAAGAGACGTTGTTTCCCTTTCTGCTCTTGGCAGGCCAGACATGCTCCTGCAATAAATGTGCCTTGCAACTGTAGTGAAGGTAGAGCAGAGCTCAGGGATCTGGGGCAGGAGAGGGAACAGGATGAGTAGCCAACCCCAGGGTGGACAGCACAGGGCTCATCAGCAGTTTTAGGTGAGGGTGGGGAATGGAATCCATCTGCTCAGGTTACTGGCAAATGACAGCAACAACAACTAGAGCGAGCACTTTGCTTTCTGATGCGATGCTGGGCAAATGCCCATTTCCCTTTTAATTGTCCCACCAAGTTCCCTGTGTGTCCAGATGGCAATTTGTGGGTGAATTATTTATAACAAGATATCTTATGCATTATGCAGTACAGATTTAAATTATAAATTGGCCTCACTTGGCAGTTTAGGTAGACTTTGTGGCCATAGGCTTGAAAGGCTAAACTGAGCCTGAGTTAGTGTTAGTGAGATGGAAACAGGAGTGAAAGAGGCTTGGTGGGACACTGTGACCATTCCAGCACATGTCCAGGATGGTCATCACCAACGTTTACCATCTCCAGTCCCACACCAAGCCTTCGTCTTGCATTGCTTTATTGACAGCTCTTTGAGATGATCCTGTATTGTTCTCCCATTTTTCAGAGGTAAGAATGAAGATTTGGAGTGAGTCCTTTATACAAGGAGACATAATAAGTGGCAGAGCTGAGACTTGAAAGCAAATTGCTCAGTTAATGAAATATTCAGTTAATGCTTCCTAGGGGCAAGATCCCCTCCTGGGTGCTGGGGTACAGTGGGAACCAGGCAGACAGGACTCTATCCTCAGAAGGTTACCTTCTGGTGGTGGAGACACACAATAGAGCTGTCAGTAGATGAAGTAAGTACCTGATACCTAAGTACCTGTGGTTAGGCCCTTGCTCTAAACATTATGCTATACTGATTGATTAGACAGTGTTCAGCAGTGCTGATCGAAAGCCCCGTGGTGTATTAAACTCTCCTCACCATGAGAGGTACACACAGAGGTGAATAAGACTTAGTCCTTTCTTCAAGGAACTCTGAGTTGGGAGTGTGGGGAGAAGTAGAGCACAGTGAGGTGGCACAGGGCAGGGGGACCCTGGAGAGGCCTCTGTGAGAGGTCAGCTTCCATGTAGCCCTTGGGAGTGGAGAGAGTACCGGTGAGGGCATGGCCCCACAGGGGCAGGAAACCATGGCTGGCGTTCTGGGATGGTTTGGCTAGAGGAGTATAGGAGACTAGACAGGTAGAGGCCAGGGTCAGCGATCTGTGCTTAGTGTGGTGAGGGGTGAGAAACCAGCCGCTGGCTTTCCTGTGCAGTGGTTAGAGGCCCACTTCAGGTAAGTGTGGGCAGGTGCTGGGAAGCAGGAGGATGCTGGAGTCAGGGAGATCTGATTTCAGAGTTCTCGGAGGTCTGAACTTGGATGAAGATGGTAGAATAGAAAGAAAAGGGCAGATACAGGAGCTTCTTGGAGGCAGCATCCTTGAGGCTTTTTAAAGAATGTGGAGGGATCCTCAGAGAGGACCCTAAGGGCACCTTTAACAGACACTGAGAAGTCAAGCTGGCAGTGTGGGATGGCAGAGAAGCCTTGGTGTTCAGCTTTGCTACATGGTGCTGGCAAGGCCAGCAGGTGTCTGCGGTGTGGGAATGTGGGCAAAGAATGAAAACTTGGACATTACCCCCTTGGAAGTAGATGGGCCTGCCAGGGAGAGAGCCTTGGGTCAGAGGACTGGAGGGAGGTGCCTCTGCCGTCCTTGCTGTGCCTTCCATCTGGGAAAGAGGGTTAAGTCATGAGCTTGTGCTTGCTGAGTGTGCAGGGTTCTGGGCATCTTCGGTTTGTACATTGCTCCCGTTCCTATTGGTTGGATCATAAATTAATTCCCAGAAAGGTCTGGCAGTAGTTTCAGAGTTCTAATGGACTGAATAATCTGTGTTCATTAAAGGGGCAGCCTTATCTGATCAGAGACTTTTCTCATGTGTAAAGAGAACCCAGCTGCTGAGGTGTTTGGTGACAGGTGTGGGCCCAGCAGCAGCTTTGTGACCAGACTGCCTTCTGGTTTACTGGGAAGAAGCCAATGTGTTTACTTCTCATCCTGAATCCCTTTTGGGAAAGTGTTCCATATTTTGTATTTACCCTCTGTCAGTTTGTCTTCTCTGAATTGACCAGAACTGCAGTGGTACTTGTTACATCCAGAACTACAAAGCTGTTTGCTGTGTAAATGCCAGAAGACAGCCTTCAAAAGGACTTTGTATATTTTTATTTTTCTAAATACAGGAAATAGTATGTGGATGTAAAGAGAAGAGAGTATGGAGATGGGTCACTGTAATGCCTACCTCCTCCAACTTACACATGGAAATGACCCTCTCTGCCTTTCCCTATCTTTGTTTTGAACTAGAGAAGTGATTTCACTTGCATTTATAGGAAATGACAAGTTCTTGGCTACAGCCTCTCAGTGTGTGGTGTGGCTGCTTTCCTCGGGGAATTTCTGACTTGAATGTCTCCCCAATTGTGTCTCGCTGGGCTCCTGTGTCTGCTGTGCTGACCACTGTCTTAGCTCTGTAACAGATGTGGTCTGGGCCTTCTAGGGGTGTTTTCTTTAGTGGAAGCCACACTCATAGACATAAAAAGATGAATTACAACTCGAGGTAGAAAATACAGAAAATTTTTCACAAGTTATATGTCCAAGAATGAAGCATCTCCAGCAGTCATGACATTATAACCACCTTGAGGTGAGATACCAGGCATCTTATTGGCTTTTCTCCCCCAACAATATTTGATTATATTAGGGGTTCATTAAATATTTAATGAGTGATTAACAGTTATGTGTTTTCAGATGAAATTTAGTTCTGTGCCTTGATGAAAAGTATCTAGTCTATTACAATATTTGTTGACATAGGAATAATAGTAGTTGTCACTGCTAGGGACCTATAGTGCACCAGTTCTCATTCTAGGTGTTTCTCCTGACTTTACTCAAACCTTCTCAATAACCTGTTAAGCCTGGATTTTTACATACGAGGAAGAGAGAAGGCACAGAGAGGAAGAGAGAAGGCACAGAGAAGAGACTTACTTAGGTCCTATAGCCAATGAATTGCGGTGAGGAACCATTTTTCTTTCAGATTCTACAGCCTGAGCCTTTCAGGTCCCTCGACATGACCTTGCTGTTGGTTGGCCTTCAGCTCTTTCCTGAGCCTCAAATAAAGAAGCTTTTCCTGCAGGTTCTCAGCTGTGCCTTCCAGGGAAAAGCTGATTAGAGGCTGAGTTACGGCTGATGTCTCCATGGCTACCATATATTTTTGGTTTAGATGGGCCCTACTTGTATCAGAATTGTGTAGATATTCTGATCTTCATGACAGAATCATGTGTCCTTTTACAGTTTTCAAATCTGCTGATTTAAAGGGTGTATAAAGGCTGCAGACATTTGGCGTATTAGAGAGATATTTTATTTCCATATGATTGTGGCAATGTTTGTGCCCTCTGATATGGTCACCACTTGAAACTGTCGTGGCTGTGCACTCACAACACTGCATGTCAGGTCTTTGCAAAGAGGATGGATGGCTCGTGGTTAAACAGAACTGGGAGGATGTTGAGAACAAGATGCCAGCATTTCTTCCTCGCAGGGAATGGAGAGTGTGATTGTTCCCAAGCTGGATTGGAGCCTAGCGTGTGTTCTCCTGTTACGAAGGAGGGGACAACAAGTGGGTGTTGGTTTTAAGGAGGACCATTGGAGTCAAACAAAATGACCATTGCAACCAGTGTATCTTCCACCGAGGGTGCTTTCCACAAACCAACCTAGATGTCACAGTCTCCTAGTGAGAAGAGTATATTGTGTTTCCATTTGATCACTGAGGAGACCGAGAGCACCCTCAGCCCATAGCCAGTGAGAGACAGTGTCAGCGATCTGGCCGGGCTCTTTCTGTGGTCATTCTGCTCTGCTGAGAGGTGGGAATCTATCGTTTCCTGGCCAGCCTGTTTACATCCCTGCATCCTGCTTCTCTGATTCTCTTGTCTGCACCTAGATTCTCTGGCTCTTAGGTCATCTCAAGTGCTATGGTCTCTTGGTGGGTCAGGGTTGTTTTTATACGTTTTCTAGCACAAATGTAGCCACTTGCCGAATCTGCCACTGAGTCCTAGTTGGAAACTGTGACCATCTGCACTTAACGGGTCCTGATGGAATTGGCTGCCCCGACCTAGAATGAAATCTTTTCTTCATATGAAACTCAAGAGAGCATGCATATTGATAGAAGAGGAACATATGTCCCTGCCAAGTGGCTTGAAAACTTATCACACGTAATGCTTTTAGTGTAGTGGTACTTTCATGCCCACTTTAATGCCAAGCTTTTTATTTTTACTTTTTATTTTGAAAAATATTTGACATTTAATAATGTAAACTAATGTCAAATGTAGTTAAAAATAAAACACGTAACTGTAGTGTTTTAAATGACACTTTAAACCAATATGTTTAAGTAACGTGGATGCTATGAATAACAATCATGTCTAAATAAATTTCAACAGCAATGCTGTTTCTCATAGTGAGAGCTGTTTCTTTCTAGGGAGAGTCCTCTAGTTAACTGAGACTTGCAGGTTCTTTAAGTTTTTTTTTTTTTTTGTCTTAAACGTTTTTAAAGCTTTATGATTTTTTAATTTGATCAGGCTTATTCCACAATTCCCTTTATGCCTCACCCATCCCATGCGTGCAAAATTTTCTTCTGCTCTCATGCCTGCACAGATAGTGCACCCTCAGCATGCAGAGCACTGGGCTTAGCATCTTCCCTTACTTCCATGTTAGAGGATAACTTGTGTCCCTCCAAAAATTATATTGAAGTCCTAACCCCTCGCACCTCAGAATAGAATCTTGTTTGGAAATAGGTTCTTTATAGAGGTAATCAGGTTAAAATGAGGCTATTAGGATGGGCCCTCAATCTAATATGACTAATATTCTTATGAAAAGAGTAAATTTGGACACAGAGATAGACATGCACACAGAGTAAACTATGTGAAGAGGCACAGGGAGAATGTCATGTGAAGATGAAGGCAGAGCTCAGAGTGATGCGTCTGCAAGCCAAAGATGGCCAAAGGTTGCCAGCAGACCAAAGGAAACTTGGAGAGAGGCCTGGAATAGATCCTCCCTCACGTCCCTCAGAGGGAACCGACCATGCCAACACCTTGATCTTGGACTTCTAGCCTCCAGAACTGTGAGGCAATGCAGTTATGTTCTTTAAGCCACCCAGTTGTTGGTAATTTGTTACAGCAGCCTAGAAAACGAATATACTGCCCCCTACACAATCCATGTTTTAAGTGTGCTCTTCTTCCTATCATCCTGGTCTCACTCAGTGGCTCCCCCACCTCTCCATTTGCTCAAGCCAGAAATCTGAATTCTCAGCTCCTAAGAACCTGCCTGGCTTTAAGTTAGGTGCTCAGTAATATTGGCTGTTTAAATAGATGCCCTCAAATATTGCAAGTCTTTTGGCAATTATAGATAGTACCCTGAGGATGTGCAGAGTTGGAATTAAAAAGAGATACAAACCCCAAACATCTTTTGTATCCATCCTGTCCCTCTGTACTTCTGGTTTCCTGAGAGAAACTATTGATTTCTTCTTTCAGCCATGGGGCAGACATATATTGAGAGCCACATGTATGTAAATAAGGACTCAGCAGCCTGCCTGCCTTTCTATTCTTCAGAGAAATATTGATTTGAACTTGAGAGAGTTACCTAAAAGTTCCCTTTTCACCAGTTTCTTATTCATTGTGTACGACCTGAACCAGTGTGTTGAGTTATACAATGTGATCTTTGCAAGGAACTTTGCAAGCTGGGCTGAGCTCTGTGGAAGGCTTAGGACAAGGAGGGCAGTTTTGGAGCTGTGTTGATCTCAGCCAGTTATCGAAATTGTTGCAAATGCTCACCTCCATTTTCCCCATTCAGTGATATTGAAATGACTGGCCTACAGAGTTAAGTCAGGTTTCCAAAGAGATATTGTGCTCCTTTTCTCTTGATGGTGATTTAAACAAGCCCCTATGCTCCATCCATCCTTTCAGAGCATTTGGATTACCCTTGGCAACAGAGGAGCAATATAATTGTTGCAGTTTTATTTTATATTGAAGCTACTTCAATGCATTTCCTATACTTGGTCTATGCAAATTATTTTTTCTTCTTCTTCTTCTTTTTTTTTTTTTGGCAAAGAAATTACAGTTGTGTGGGGAAGCCCTAAGCAGGGCACGAAGACATCAAAGTCAGCCATAATCATAAAAAGCACATGCAAATCTTTCACATTAATAATGCACAGTTAAGCACAGGCGCTGTGGCCCCCTGTCTGAGACTGCAGCAGGTAGCAATTTGTTTAGCTTTGGTAAAAGGGTAAAACATCACCAAGTTCAGATGTTAGTCTTTCACTTGCTCTGTGAATTGGATTCAGGCAAATAACTTTATAATTGGATACTTACATATTTGTCAGGAAGATCCGATCTCTAAGGGGCAGTATTAATTTTGTGGACATTGTACCACTATTTTCTCTGGCTCTAATAAAACCGTTATCTGAACTCTGAATTTTTGAGTGTCTACCTCCATCTCCTCCACCTTCTTCATTTATTCATCCTGTAAAGATTTACTGAGTGCCAGCATGTGCTAGGTTTAAGACTGGCGCTGGAGGTGGTGATATACGGTGAACAAGATGAGTGTGGCCCTGCCATGGCCCATCACGAACCAGTCGTGGTCCACAGCCCAGCAGCATTGGCATCAGCTGAGAGCTGAGCAGAAAACCAGCAGTGCAGGCCCCGCTCCATACCTCCTGAATCAGTTTTAACAAGATCACCAGGTAATGCCTATCCTTACAGAAGAGCAAATACCCACTCAGTAAATAGCTACAGTATGGTGGGAAAGACGCTCACCTTTGTGTGCATTGTGACTGGGCAGGGCAGGTGATGCCTGTGCTGAATGGGAGGGGCTTAGGGAAGGCTTCAGAAGGAAGAGACTGTGCCAGCTGAAAGCAGAAGGATAAAGGGAGCAGGAGCTGGGCAGAGATTGGATGGCTGTGTGAGCAATCAGGTTCTATGTGAGCTTACAGAGGGAAGTGACTACAGCCTGCTGGAGGAATAGCAGTCTGTGGCTGGAGCTCAGAGCCCAATAGGAGGCTGAGAGAAGGGCAAATGTGAACTTTTAGAGGGATTCGGGCCCCAAAACCAGAAGTTTGAGCTTTCCCAAGAAAGTTACAAGGAGCCATTGAGGCATTTTAATGGGATTGGACTTAAAAACATGATGGATTACAGTAAAATCACTTTCACTACAGTTTTGGGGATGGATTCATTCAGGGGAGAGTGACACACTCTCCAGGCAACAGACTTGCGACTTGAGACTTGCTTAGGAGGCAGAACTGGAAGGACCTGGGAGGGAAGAATCAAGGGAGCAGCCCCATGGGAGGCGCTGTTTGCTGGGGCATGGCACAAAGTCTTGGGTAACCTTTTCTGAATCTCACCTCCTGTGGGTCATTCCACTAGGCACATGCCATCTGGGTTTGGGGCTTGAAGACAGGGCCATGCCTTGCACATTTTTCCTTTCCTTACAGTACTGAGCACAGGGCCTGGCACTCAGTGCTTTCTGGGGTCCTCTTCTTAGAAGAGTCGTGACCCCCTTTTCCCAAGAACTTGACCTTCGGTCAAAGGTAATTCTCAGATTTGGCTGGAAAAAGCTGTTTCCTTATTTGTTTGTCTTTAATTTGAATGTTAACTCCTGTTCATGTGGCGCTTTACAGTTCAGGCAGCATTTTCATAACCACTGTCTCATTTGCATTCCTCCCATCAGCCCTCTGTGAAGCTTTAGAAAAGGTTGTATGTTCACAGCTCAATGTTAATCAAGGGCTGATTATCTCAGCCTTTTTTTTCACCCTGTGCTGACTTCCAGCCTTTTTACTTGGGAGTTGCAGCTGGAAGGCAGGGCGGGGCGGGGGGGGGGGGCAGCAAACAATGAGGAGTTGAGCCAAATCAATTCTGTCCATTTGGTTTAGTCATTCTGGAGGGACAGGCTCCTACTCAGTCAGACTCCCAGGTAACTGGTCCCAGCGCAGGAGGAGAACATGGGGAAGCTCAAGCCCCCAGCACTCCTGGCCTTCTCGTTCTTTGGGTTCTATTCTGCTGTGACCTGGGAGGGGAAGCCCAAAATGATTTGGTGCAGAAAAATGAAAGTTGAGACCTTACTAAAATTTCCTCTTGCCTGTCTAAAGGAAGAAAGGGGCTTTGGGTGGAACACACCTGAGTTTAGATCTTGGCTCTGCCACTCCCTAGCTCCATGGCCTTGGGCAGCTACTCCAAGACTGTTTCCTGGTGACAAAATGGCTGTGACAGCCCTTTCACACAGGTGTGTGAAGATCAGGTGCAGCAGAGAAGGATGCTAACAAGCAAGGTGTCCCAGTGTCTGGTGGAGTGTCTATACCAATACTAATACATTTGTGTTCATCCAGCATACCACCGTCCCCGCCCCCCATTGCAAACAATGCTTCCATCAGACAAGGGATAGCATCATGCTCTAAGTTGTTTTCATACAGAGTATAAGGATTCTCAAACTTTGTGTGCAAAAGAATCATACAGGATTTTAAAACATAATGTGTCTGGGCCTCCAGAGAGTCTGGTTGATTCTTTAGGGACTACATTCTGGGAGAGTTTGGAATGGAACCAGAGCCAAAGAGCCACCCTGGCCTGGGTGTTTGCTCAAGTGGATTCTCAGTCCTGACTCTTCAGAGGGAGGTTCTATGTTATTACTAACCCCCAGGTGATTCTCAGGATAGAGCAAGTATGGATAACACTGGACTGTGAGATCCCAGTAATACTTACCTCTGTGGTAATATTTAGTGCAAAAGGTTCAAGCAGCTGGGAATGTGTTTTAAAGGCAGACAGGTTCAGTCCACAAATGGGAATAGCTCATCAGGGTGGGGACTCCATCTTCCCTGAAGGGCTGACAACTGGGACTGTGGGTGGGCACAGCCTGGCAAGGTTGCAAACACAAGAAACGAGCTATGTGTCCTTGTCTGTTAAAATGAATCTAGAGGATGGGATGACTTTAGTTCTCCCAGCCTTGAAATCACTTGACTCTGAGATTCAGCATGAGTTAAATTAGGCAGAGCTGAATATTTGTTAGCAGGGTGCCCCAGTGTCTGGCGTTTGCATTCTTTTTAAATGCTGCACTATATTATGTGAGTTTATGCAGTTTCTGCATTGAGTCCATGTTGCTACTTAACTGTAGTATTTTTGTGAGGAAATATAGCATGTGAGACTGCCTGAGAACTTTATAGGAAGCATTTGCTACCCACATTAACAGCACTGCTACCTGGTGGCAGCTCCTGGAATTGCAAGCCCATACCTTTGAGGAAATAGAAAAAAATTATATCAAAACAGGGAAGGGGAAGAGGTCTTTGTTTAAAAAAAAAAAAACAAAGAAAAGAAAATTCCCACTCTTGATCAGCTGAAACAATCTCTGGGGATAGGATCCAGAAACCTGCCTTTATAGTAAATCCTTCATGTAAACCTTATGCCTAGTGTCCTTTGAAAACCTCTAACCTCAAAGCAGGGCTTCTTACATGGTGGCACTGCTGACTCCTTTGGACTGGGAAATTCCTTGTTGTGAGGGGCTGTCCTGTTCAGTGTAGGATGCTGAGCAGCATCCCTGGCCTCTACCCACTCAATGTGAGCAGCACCTCCTGCTCTGCAACAATCAAAATCGTGTCCAGACATTGCCAGTGCCCCTTGTGTTTGTGTGTGTGTGTGGGGGGGGGAGGTGTAAAATTACTCCTGCTTATTCACCACTGCTCTGAAGTGTGCCGTGAACATCCAGCCCATTTCAACGACAGCACATACCACAGTGTCACTAAAAGCTAAGATGTCAGCTGTCTTTGTAGGAGGTTATTAATGTAAATGTGAAATGACTTCAGACTTGTAGAATAAACATTCGGCTTTATCACCTATGTATGTATGTATGTATTTATTATTTTTATGGTGACATTGGTTAACAAAATCCAATAAGTTTCAGCTGTATACTTTAACAGTAAGGCATATATATGTTTACACTGTGTGTTCACCTTTCATAGTTAGATTTCTTTCTGTCACCATATATTTGACCTTCTTTACCCTGTCTACCTTCCGTCTTCCCCCACCCCCTACCCTCTGGTAACCACTAGTCGATATGTCTCTGTACTGTTCATTTGTTGGTTTTAGGTTTATATCCCACATATAAGTGATATCATGTGATTTTCAGCTTTTTCTGTCTGGCTTATTTCACTTAGCATGATTATCTCGAGGTCCATCTACGTTGCAAATGGCAGTATTTCATCTTATGGCCAAGTAATATTCCACTGTATATATGTACCACAGCTTCTTTATCCAGTCATCTATCATAGGACATTTTGGTTGCTTCCATGTCCTGGCCACTGTGAATAATGCTGCTATGAACATCGGTGTGCAAATATCTTTTTGGATATGGGTTTTCAAGTCTTTGGGGTAAATACCCAGTAGAGGGATTGCTGGATTATATGGTAGATCAGTTCTTAGTTTTCTGAGGAACCTTCATACTGTTTGTTTTGATTTTTAGTCATAGAGGAAGTCGTGAAGGGTGGCTTGGCATTAGCAACTCCCACAGTTGGGCCGGGGCATGTGATCATCCACACAGAGGCCACCCATGTAGCTTCCTCAGGTTGACATGTCAGCTTCGTGCTGCTGGTGCATGGAAGCCTTGGTGTATTGGGTGGGGAAAGCAGGCCCTCTTTTCTCAGAATCTCTTTGAAACAATTAAATTCTATTATCTTTTCCATTTGTGGGAAAGGGATGTTTACTGTGTGAAATATACTTCTGTACAACAAATGCGTATTTGAAAAGTGAGACAGACACGACTCACTGTGGGCAAGAGAATGTTCTGGGCGTCTGTGTGGGTCACCGTCTGGTTAAATGAATGTTGCTAAGACTATTCCGTGGAGTAGAGCTGAGTTCTCAATTGCGCACCAAGTCAGTCTCTCCCAGAGGTGAACACTTGGACTTGACACCTCCAGTGAGAGTTAACTGGGGAGGACACCTCAGAGCTCCGGATAGCACTGACAGTAGAGCCTTCTGGTCTTCTTATTCTGGGACAGAGGTCTTGTTTGCACCAGGTCACCAGGCAACCTGTCACAGGATGAGCACGTGGGTATTGTAGAAGGGATTGACTTCTTGTTCTCTAAATGCAGAGGATTGGGATTGATCCTAAAGAGGATCTGTGTGAGTCTTGCTTCCTGTTAGAGGTAGGATTTCACATAATAGGGCTGAGAGCCAGGAGCCTCTGAGGTGACCGTGATGGGGAGGGGAGTTTGAGCAGAGGCCCCTAAACAGGTTGGAAGTCAACATCGTTCCTTCCCTAAGGCTCCCTACCCTTTGGGCCTCATTTCTTTCACTGTTGACTGGGAGCATTGAGCTTGGACATCTCCAAGGCACTTACAACTTCACGTTGGGTGGCTCTGTTCAGGGAAGGGCTGTGGCCTTTCTCTCTCTTCTGTTCTGGGTGAGCCTGGATGAGAGGGTCCTAAACAGGGAAGAGAGGGAAATTCTGTGTAATTTCTGAGCTTGGTTAGCTCTACTCTTCCCTCTCAAGTCATCCTGTGCTCCTGAGAGTCTGCAGATACAGGTGGTCTCTACCTCGGCCTGAACACTGAGGTCTGGCCTGGTCACCGTGTGGCCAGGCCTCCTACCTGCTCCTTGGTGACTGATGCCCCTGCAGTTTCTTCCCCTGACACCTGTGTGGGTGGGTAAGTTACATGATATACTCGGACTTGATGGAAAGCCCTTCGGCTCAAAGAGACTCACCTGCCAGCTCTCTAATTCCTGAAAGCCTGCCTCGGGACTGCAGCTCTTTTGATTTAATACTTGGTCCAGCATCGAATCATTTATCTAGTAGTAGTCATTACATTTTGGTGTGAATGAAGTTTAGCTCATTTCCTGAGATCAGATTTTTCTGAGAGAGAATATAGATACTGCACTTCTCAGAAAGTAAGATAAGAACAAAGAGTGGAACAAAAAAGAACAAGAAGGGCATGTAACTTGGATACTAGAGCTGATAAAAGAAACTTCTGCTGCCCGGTGTTGCCGAAGGGCAAGGTTCTGACTCCTTCCGTGGCCACAGGGCTTGTCTGTGGATGGCTGAGCACCTTCCAACTCAACCTACTCTTCTAGTTTGAAATTCTAGCCAGGTTTCTGTATTTTACAAAAATCCATGAAAAGCCTCATTCCCTTTCAGGGCACCGGCACCCGCCCCCCCCGCCCGCCCCCCGGTCTCCATTTTTCTATGACACTCTCATTCAACACTTCTGCTGCACATTATTTTATTGGAAATTCACTTTATTTGATCCCAAATGAGTAGGAAGGAGGTCACAAAAGTAGGAAAGTGCCTCTTGAGATTACCAATTATTACCAAACTCAGTGGACATGCTAACATTGGCTGGGGCACTAAATGAAAATTTTATTTACATTTTCGGTTATTCATGGTCATTAATTTTTATAGGGTGAGCTGAAAGAAGTGCCCAAGACATTTCTTAGTGACATAAGGACTAAAATGCCTTTCAGATTCACAATTTTCTCCTATCGAAAGAAATTCTCGTTATGAGAGGAACATAGGAGTAAATATAGACACCTCCCGAGGAGGTAGCATACACAGGCGAGGAGGCGACAGGGTGGTCCTGGTTTTTCCAGACACAGTGGGTCTACTTCAGTCACCGTCCTCGATGGCAGTGTTGCTGCAGTGCTTTCTGTGGAACTCTGGATAAGAGTTTGCCTGATCACGTACACTTTTGCAAAGCTTCACTTGCCCCACTGGTTGGCTAGGCCCTGTGTGCCCACACACTGCAGCCCTGGCCCCCCTTTGGTGAGTCACCAGGGCCATTTGCAAGATAAAGGATAGGAAAAGGTCAGCAGTAAAGAAATTAGTGGTCCAGTCGTTTTCAACTAATTGGCCACAAAAGCTTTTTGTTTTCTTCCCTTGACGCCTTATTAGAAGGAACAAGTTTTTAGACATGTTGCTTCATGAAATGATTTTCTCCTTGGATTTAATGCATCATTGTGAACACAGAGTCTTTGCAAATCTGTTTGAGCCACTGGCAGGGGACACAGGGCCCTGGGAAGTGTTACCTCTGCTTTGAGTGGTAGGGTGAGGGCTGTGCTTGGCACATTCACGGTCGTAATCTGAGAGTCTGCCACAGGGCCTTACACATGGGTGCTCAGTGAAAATTTACAGAGCAAATGAGAGAAGCTTTATTTAAAATTATGAAAGTCTTGTAAAACTCTTACGGTTCACCCCAAAACCAGCGAGTTGGCACATTTTCTTTTTTGCAAAGCTGAGACACAACGATCTCATCCCTCAGGCGTAAGCTGTCTTCCTTGGCAGCGTCTTAATTTCCTTTGTATGGTGATACACCTGTTCGGTTGGTGGGGCATCTTGACACTTATGAAGAGTTAAGGCTCTGGGAACAGGTTTTGTTTATTCTGAACAGACCTTAAAATACAGCTACATCTATAATGTGCCTGCAAGGCACCTCAAGCACAGACACACACATTAGAAGATAAAACTTGCTTCTCGCCTCTGAGACCTTGTCTTGTGGAGCATAAAGTTTCTGACAGGTGTGTACAGAATATAATGCTTGCAGTTGTCCTCCTCAAAGAGACTGCAGCCTGGATGTTAGAGCAAGTGCACAAGTAGAGACAGTTAAGAGAGGATCACGAGAGTGGTCAGGCATGCTGACTCTCAGAGTCGTGGGGTGCCAGAGGGCCACACTTGCAGTCCTGGGGAGGGGGAAAGCAGGTACAGACTCTGATGTCAGACCTGGATGCAAGTCCCAAATCCTGCAATTATGAGATTTGGGACCTCGGGTAAGCCACTCAACCTTTCTAGTCTGCATGTAGAACTAAGTTAAGATCTGCTACCCATCTGACTCCTCATTTAGTTCTCACAACAACCTTGCGAGAGGGTGATATTATTAATGGTATCTTACGCATGCAGAACCTGAGGCTCAGAGAGGTAAAATGACTTACTTTAGGTCATGGTTAGGAAGTAGCAGAGTCAGGAATCCAGTGCCAGTTGTGCTAAAGCTGCAGAGTGTGGCACTAATCACTCCCCTACCTTGCCTCTCACTAAGGACCTGCTTTAGGGGGGAGCTAGGGACAGGGATGAGAAGGGATCATCCAGAGTTCAGATAGCTGTGATGTCCTGAGAATGACACATTGCCCCTGTGTGGTGGAGGGCACTTCATCCCAAGTGCTCTGGAGTTCCTTTTCCTTGTAACGATCTGGGATAAGATCTCTCTTAGCAATGACAGCTGGAGATTGAAAGTCCCTTAACTGCCTACTTTCTCCTATGTGTGTTTTAACTAGGTGTTGTCCCCCCCACCGCCCCCAGCTTTGAAGCAGTCAGTAAAGTAGAATTTGTGAGGAGCTTCTACACTGGGCTGCAGAGAATGTGGCCCTTATAAATGTCATGATACTTCCACCTGGAAGGATGGGACAGGGAGGCGGTCAAAAGCTGCTCTGTGCAGGGCCACTTTGCACATCAAATCCAAGCTGGACCTCAGGGTAGGCCTCAGGTTTGTGGGTTAGAGAGGGTCACCCTCAGATTAGGGGCACACATCCCAAGGCTTTTGGATTTGCAGTTTGTCAGGCCTGGTCACGTCTTCTGGGTGTCTTTTCCACAGTCCAGAGAGAGTCTGGGCTCACAGGCTGGAAGGGGTTCCTGGCTCACCAAGTGTAATCTGGGCATCTCTGCTCGCTCCTCCTGCCTCTCAGTAACCCCAGACTCCCTTGCTCCATATATCAGCCAGGACTCAGCCAGCATCATGAGACAACATTCTTATTTCAAATTCATTGGGACAAAAAAGGAACTTTAAGACAAAACCAAGAATCTTAGGTAGTTCTGGCTCAAGGTTTAACTTGTTGCAGGGGCTCAGAGATGTCAGCAGGGCCTGGTTTCCCACTTCCCACCTCTGAGCTCGGTTTTCCTACGTGCATTGGGTCTGTTCTTGGGCATACTCTGTCCTCTTGAGGGCAAGCTGGCTGCAACAGTTCCAGGCTCATAGCCTCTGACATTTACATTTAGTAGAAAATGTCTTCCAACCATCCTGGCAAACATCTCATTGCATTTTATTGGCTTTGATTATATCATGTGTCCATTTATGAACCAGTTACCATGGCCATGGAAATGCAGTGCATTGATTGGTTTAGGTTTGGGTCACATGCTCCATCCTGGAGCTGGGGTGCAGTCTGGCCCAAAGCCAAGAATTAAATATAGGGGAAAGCTGGTTCTCCAAAGGAATCCAAAGAAGGGGAGATGGATGCTGGTGGCCATGATATAAAAGCTGTTCACTGCACTTCCTGTTCTGCCAGATTGCTTTGTTTTCCTGGTCACTGGCTATGCTCTGGGGTTATGTATGTTGCTGAAGAAGAATCTGTGTGTGTTCTTTTGACTGTATTCCAAAAGCGGGTATGTGATTGTGCCCTGGCCATGTGCTGACACTGACATGAGAACTTACACTAGTGAATTAGCAGTAATGATCACAACTACCGTTTGTGATCGTACCATGGGCCAGGCACTGTCAGATACTTTGATGTGCATTCTCTGACTTAATATTTGAAATAATATTCTAAAAGTGTACAATTAGTCCCAATTTTCAAGTGGAGAAACAGACTCTAGGAGATGAAATGCCTTGCAAAGTCACATCTTAGTTAATTAGTGAAGAGGCTACAGTAAGAAGTTATTCTGGTCTAGCGGCCAGCACCCCGGTCACCAACTCACTCACCCCTCCAGGAGACACACTTATTTGAAAGTTAATTGGATATTTATTAATGCTAGCAGGAAAATGTCTTCATGAGGGCCATAATTCAGCGCAGTCAATCAACTGAGTTGTGTGTGTGCACACACATGTGCATTTTGTACATTTATATACATGTATGTATCGGCAATGTGTTGTAAGAATGGAGAGAATTGAATCCTTGCTCTTAGTGTGAACTCACACTTGCTCTTTGCCTTTAGTTGGATGATTGCTGAAGCTGAGGTGGCACCTTTGCTCCTGTAACTTGAACTATTAGGTGCTTGTGCTCAGAAACTCGAGAAGGCTGGAGAGTCTGAGACCACAGGTTCATTATATTTAGGATTTTTATGGTCCGTGAAACAGAGAGGGAAGATACTGCAAAGCCTTCTGGGTAAGCAGGAATACTTAGAGGGTTAGAGTGACAGAGTAGGAAGTGTGGAAATGTGTCCTTATCCACAGAAATGTTAGTAGTGGTGTGACCTGACCAGCAGGCGAGACTACTTTAAGACTACTTTAGCCTGGTCCTCAAGGCTTTCTTGTAGTTGCAATCTATTGCTCTGCAAATACACTTGGTGTTTCTGTCAAATGGTGCTGTTTCCTGGTCCCTGTACAGACCCTGTACTTTTCTACTTTGGTCTTGGTATATAGAACTTCATAAGCCTGTGCCTGGAATTGATTTTTGCTCAATAAGTATTTAGACACCCATTAGTTAATTCAAGGGGTATTAGTTGAGTCCCTGCTATGGACCAGGCGGTATTCTAGGTGCATGGGATACATTGGTGACCAAGGTCCTGGTCCCTGCCCTTGGGGAACTCTCATTCTGATCCATTGAATAAATCAGTCCCCTCTGAAGGTTCCACTGGGCTTCTAGCCTGGACACCTGGCCTGGGACCCCTTATCTTAGGAACTTGTACTTGAAGCTCTCTTAGCTTTCAGTCTTGGGGAAGAAAGCATTAGCAAAGGCTGTCTCTTTGCTAATGCTTCCGGGCGTAGAGCTGAGGGAAGTACTTCCTATTTTCAGAGTGGAATGTTTTCTGTAGATTCTTTACTCAGGGTTCCATTGGATGCAAGTCATAAAAACTTGGCTTAGGTTAAGCCAAAAGGAGAAATAATTATGAGGCTCAAGGGGTAGTTTGTGCAACCTGAGAGCTGTCCACTAAAACACAGCAAACTATTAGGGACTCAGAGGACACTGTCTCTTACATCTACGTTCTCTGCTTTTCTGTGTTGCTCTGCTCCCTCCTGAGCCTGGCTTTACCTGCTTCACCAAGTGAGTTGGTGGGATGTGGCTGGCTGCCTCAGCTCTGGAATTTGTAGATCCATGTTTCAAAGGACCAGTGGAGAGGAGTATTGCCATTCCCAGTTATAATGCCAGGGGAAAGGATACTTGGGTCAGAGGTTCACCCACAGCCCCAGCAGCTATGGTCTGAGAGGGGTTGAAGGGTTCTGTAGTGCACACCAGGCTGTAGGACTCATCCCTGTGTCAGCCAGAGGGACAGTTCTTGGAAAAATGCTGGTAGGCTAAGGAATCACTGTCAAAGTTTCATACGGGGCCTGGTCAAGGAAACAGGCTGTTTGTCTCAGCTTAGGACGTCTCTTTAAACCAGCAAACTGTAGGAATGGCCTCAGCTAACCCTTGACCTCAATCTTAACACCCGTGGTGGAGAAAGTCCTGTGTTAGCATAGTACAAAGTATTTATTGTTTTAGAAAATTCTGTATCAGCAAAGTACTTAGAGATCTAGTGTCTGATATTAATTCTGAAGGATAGAAAATCATTAATTGGGGCCAGTAAATTTTCTTTTACAGTAGAACTGTGTACTCCAAGAAAATAAAGAGCCCTTCTCATGGGAGCAAAAGGCATTTGTACAAATATGCAGTATTCTGGGTTGGGGATGGGCACCTCAGGGCTCATGCTTGCTATTGTCATTTCAGCTACTCTTGTACATACTTAATTGAATTGAACACACTGAAATTTGTTCCAGCGTATTCCAGCGTATTAGCAAGGAGCTGGTGAATGCATGTGCAATATGTGACTTAATTAATGTTTGCTCTCCCTGTGCTGACCCGCTCTGGACCTGCTGAGGAGAGGGGATGTGTTTATTTGAAAAGGGGAGCCTTAGCTCTTTCAGGCCCCTGAGTTCCAGCATCAGGGAATTAAGAATCCGCTCAATCACTGGGACCGGGATTGCAATCGTCTTAAACATTGCTATTCACTCTGCGCTTATGTACAATGGGCCAGTTACTTCACAGATGCATTAGTGAATAAATTTCTTTTCTTAATTATGAAAGCAGTACATATTTATGATCAAAATTTGGAACATACAGGAAATATAAAGAAGAAAGTTGAAATCACCCATAATCTCATTATACATAAGATAATCATTAGAAACACTTTGGTATATCTCTTTCATTTCCCTTATGCCTGTTTTTGCTAGTATGTGTATTTAACAAATTAGGAACATATGATTTGATATCTGGTATTTATTTCACTTATCATGTTTCCCATATCATTAACCACTTGATGAGAGCACTTTTTATTTTTATTGCTATATAATTTAATATCAACATCAGCCTATATGATGTGTACAATTTAATGAATTATAGTAAAATTTTAGAATTGTACAACCATCACCACAATTGTTTGAGAACATTTCCTTCACCCTCCAAATTCTCCAAGTCTCTGCTTCCACCCCAGATCTCTCTGTCTGCACAGTGTGTCTTTTGTGGACATGCCACGGGAGTGGAGTCACACCACATGTGGTCTTTTGCTCTGAGCATCGTGGTGGTAGCCCCATCACTGAGGGGGGTTCCTTTGGGGGCCGCCCTGAAGTGCCAGTGTGGTACCAGTCTTTGGTTTAAATGAGTACTGCAGTCTGGTGTGGGCATTTCTCCCTCCAGAGGAAGGCAGGACAGGATAGGACAGGCGTCTCTCTTCAGGGTCGGGTCGGATTCTTTCCTAAGTGCCACGAGGGCAGCGATTACAAATGTTAACATGATTGTGAGGAGAAAATGAGGTGTCTGTGTCAGCATCTTGTTGACCTCAACAGGGGATCTCATCTTAGGGCTGGGGTTATTGCTTTATTCTCAACCAAAGACTGTGTTACAGCTATTGATTTTCACCGTGAAGGTTATCTTTGAAACCCGAAGGGCTAGAAAAGCATTGTCTGCTTTGGAGAGAATGAACAGCAACCAGGCAAGAAGCACAGGGACTTGGTTCTGTGACAAAATCCTACCATGTGCTTGGAATTTAAACAGTTTTGTTCTTTCTTTGTACTCAGCTAATTGGAGAGATCATTCTATAACCATTTTCTTTCTTATACGGAGCTTAAAGGACTCCTCAAAAAATCTTGTGGAATGTTTACAGCCTGTCTGCTTTCAGACAAGTGGAGATGATGTCCTTTCTTCTGGTTGGAGCCTTCTTCATGCATTTCAAAGAGGGAAGTTTTGGAAAAGTCACCTATTCCATTTATCTCCGCAGAAAAGAGTCATTTGAATTTTCATACACTTTATCATTTTGAGTCCAAGATATGTATTTACATTGTTTTGAGGCAAGTCTATCTCTCAGCATTGTGTACTCTTGTGAACACAGTAAATTTTGCATAACTCACAGTGTGAGAGTCACGTAGATATGGGGGAGAGAGGAGTAGCCCCCTTGGCAGAGGCCGCTGGAGGAGTGGAGCTCTGCTCAGCTCTAATGGGGCCTCTTTTAAATTTCACAATCAGGACAGAAACTACCCCCCATGCTTCTCTTTAGTAGTGATGCTTTAAATGTGATGTTTATGTATCCTCCCACTCCTGGTTTCTTTCTTTCTTTCTTTCCTTCTTTTTTTTATTGAATAGTAGAGCCATTGAGATTTTTTTCCCCCAACAAACAGATGCGTCTGTTGAGAAAATATCACACTTACATTTAGTGTTCACAGAAAACTTTGCATTTATAGATGAAACATGCATGTGCCAGCTTTTCCCCAAAAGCGGGTTCTTGGCTTTGACCGAATTGCAGATACTATTTGTTTTCAGGAACTTCGGGCGCCTGGCACACCAGCACGTCCCTGCCAATACGAGTGCTTGAGCACTTGAATTCTGAAGGGTCTCTCACTCTTTTGGCCCATAAATAGGATTTTCTCACTTGTGCCTTGAGAGCCTGAGTGTTTCTTTTATCAGAGCATGCTAAAGCCAGGCTTACTAGAAAGGCCAGAGCGATGTCTGTGAAGGGGATGGCAGAGTCCAGTGGCGGTGACTGCTGCGAAATTGCACTGGGGCGGGGGAGACAGGGAAGGGCTCTGCTGGCCCAGGGTCTGCTGGAGGCTTCTGTGGCCCTCAGCCCATCCCCCTCTGCTCTCCCTCAGCTCTCTTCCTCATCCCCCCAGAGCTATTTTCCTCTCTTTCTGGAATATTGCATTTTCCACGTCACTCTTTTATCCCAAAGTCCTTTCTCTGTGGAATCCAGACCTAGCTCTTTAACCTGACATTCAAAGCCCCCCATTGTTGGCTCTAACATGTATTTCTGACTTTTTATTCCCTTTATTCTAGGTTTCCCCAAGTTACTGTCCTATAGGCACAGCAGGGTTCTGGCAGGCCCTTTTGCCTGGTGGGCTTCCCTTTAGCCCTGACGAAAAAGGGATTACTTTAAGCTAGTGGGTCAGGGTGAGGCCCAGGGATCTGAGCATTTAACCAGTGCCTCGGTGACCACTGATGCTGGCAGGTGAGGGCCACACTGCAGCTGCTCTGACTGCTGACATCTCCAGATCTGTACTGCTTTTAGGGCCTGGCCGAGGTCCCATTTCCAGGGGAAGCCTCACCTGCGCTCTCTCACCCTCATTTTTGTAGCACTCATTGTTTGAGATGTTCACTGTGCACTTAGCATATTCTGTCTTGGACCGTGAGTTAAATTGTTTGTCATAGTATTTTCATACCAGTTACATGTCTATTAAGAACTGCCTTCTACTTGCATGGCAATTTACAGTTCAGTTCAGGAGCACTGTTGTATGTGTTACTTAGCTCCCACAGAGCAGAGACCTTGCTCTCTGCACAGGTCTTGGCTCCTTCCCTTCATCCACACTGCTGGCCTGCGGTGGCTGAGAAGGACCTCTGGGTTGGCTGGCCAGGTGCTGCAGACATAACAGATGGGGCTTATTGCCACAAGCAGTGTTGTGTGGACATTCAGGGAGTCTTTACAGAGTGCCAGTTTGGGGCTCGGCACTCTGACAGTGCACATGGTGAGTGGAGCAGAGTTCAGGAGAGATGAGCCACAAACCCCTGGAGAAAATAACTAATTGTGGTAGCTGCCGTGAGGGACCAGACGGGGGAAGAAATAGCGAGTATCTAGTGGGAAGGCCTCTCAGACATGGAGACCTGTAAGCCAGTCTTGTGGAGAGAGAGGAGAAGAGTGTTGGAGACAGGAGAGAGAAAGGGGGTGAAGGATTGAGCACCTCTACATTTGAAGGCGAGAGCCTGGGGGCATGGGGAGCAGGGGCCAGAGTGAGCCCCTGGGGCTGGCAGTCCGGCTTGGTTTACATGATGGCAGCTGGAGGGGGATGCTTCCTTTAATGCAGGGGAGTGATGTGATCGGAGGTATGTCAAACTCTAACATATACAAATATGTTAGTGTCGTGTCAGTAAGGAAGATGAAACGGGTGGAGCACAATGGGTGTGAGGCGCTTGGTGTGGGGTTTGCGTCTGACTGGGATGAGATTGAGGTAGATTCTGGCGCCAGCTCATCTCTGTGGGGCCACTGGTCAGGCTGCATGCTGGGAGAATGAGCCCTCCAGTTGCAGAGATTCAGAACACCCTAAGCTCAGAAGACATTCTTTAGTTCCCCTTATTCAGCTTCCTCATTTGAGTGATGACAAGAAGGGAAGCAACTCACTGGGACTTACAGCTATAGCCTCGCCTCTCACCTCCCTGTTCCTTTTTCTCAGACAGAGGAATAAACAGTCTCTGAGTCTCAGAGGCAGAGTGATGCAAAGGTGATTGTACAGCTAGATGAGGAGCAGATCTCTTTTGAGCCTCTTGGGAATCACAGTGGATGCCCAGGAAGACTAGAGGCTTGCTGTCAGATTAGAACTTCGAATCCAGGTTCCACCACCCTTTGCTGGTTATATGACTTAGGGCAAGTTATTGAACCTCTCTGGTCCTCAACTATAAAATAATAGTACTAATAGCTACCTTGCAGAAATGTCAGGTGAATTCAGTGGTGTAATGTACACAGTGCTTATCACAACGCCTGACATAATTGGTGCTCAGTACATAGAATGATGACAGTATGTGTGGCTGAGTTGTGTCTGGCATGGGACTCCCTTAGTTGAAAGCTATAATTATCATGGTAATTGTTAGGCTGGGCAAGTTTCTGCAAAGATTCACAGAACTCTTTTTGAGGGAGTTTGGTGGTCCATGAGTGGATGGTGAGCTCTCATAGGCCTCACTTCTGTCTCTGTGTCTCCATGTTCTGTTCCTGGCATGTACTAGTTACTTAACTTATATATATTGAAGTATCACATAGATGAATATTTTTACTATCAAGAACTTAAAATAAACTACATACTCAAGTACTAGTCCTGCATTTACATTCATTTTTTTTTTCTGCTTCTAGCTTTCCATGTGAATTTTCACAGTGCATCTGAGGTTAGATTTGGAGCAGGTTCATGTCTTGAGGTCTGAGAAAGATGTGGCTTTAATATAAGGAGTGAATTCAACTGTTTTTATCCTAATCTAACCACAGGGGCAATGCCAGTCTACATTTTGGCTAAAGCTAGTGGAAGACACTGGGAAATGCAGGAGGATTATAGGTATGCAGCCCTCATGCTAGAAGTCACCCACATCTGGGAGCTGCAATTACAGTTTCCATCCCCACAATGCCTGCGATCTCTGATTCAGCCAGCCAAACGTACCAAGCTGAGATAGAGGGCAGGGAAGTGGCAGGAACATAAATATTATGAATGGGGCCCATAGGTCATCTCTTAGCGCCTGTGCTTTGGGCAGCTCCTTGTGATGAAAGAGCTAATTTTCAGGAGCGGCAGCCTGGTGGGAGGCCTGGCAGAGCAGGGGTGAGGTCCCAGCCCTGTTTTTCATGTGACATGCAATAATGGTTGATCTGGCTCCAGCCCAGTGACAGGTTAATCCCCTCTAAGCTTGTTTAAGGGCCAGGGGAGTCTGTCTTATAAACAAGGGGGAGAAACAGGAACTGCAAAGAAGGTTCCGACCCAACAATGACTTGTCCTCCTACCTACTACTTATTCAGACTCTTCTAGACCCTGCCATGGACTAAGTAAGATGAGGAGAGCTGTGGGGAAAGCTTTGAGTGAGCCGTGGAGAGGGCCTCTCAGGCTTGTGCTGTGGGATGGTGTTTGTGCTCAAAGGTATGTGCTGTGTTAGAGGCGCCAACAAAATACCACTGTGCAGGAAGGGGCTGCATGGGCACCAGAGCACGCCACTCTCCTGTGTCCCCCTCCTCTCTTCCTGGACCCCCTACTTCGAATCAGTTCCCATTTTATTTTTAAAGAAGCATTTCTTCAGGTCAGACCTTTCCCTAAGGCTTTAAAAACTGGGCTGTTGGATGCTTATGTCTAAACAACCCATTAAAAAGCTGCACTGTCAATGAGAGCTTTCATTGGACTTCTCTGACACTTACCATCAGTATTAGTTGCGTTCTACAGAGAAATAGGACCAGTAGGACAGAATTCATGTGCTCGCTCGCTCTCTCTCCCTCCCTCTCTTCCTCTCTCTATCTCTATCCATAAAATAAGGAATTACCTTATGAAATTATGGAGGCTGAGATGTCCCAAGAGCTGCAGTTGGCCAGCTGGAGACCCAGGAGAGTTGATGGTGTGGTTCTAGTCTGAGTCTGAAGGCCTGAGAACCAGTGATGTAAGTCCCTGTCCAAAAGCTGGCAGGCTTGAGATCCAAGGAGAGCCAGTTTTTCAGTTTAAGTACAAAGGTAGAGAAAGCCTAGTGTTTCAGCTCAATTAGTCAGGAAGAAGACATTCCTTCTAACTCAGCCTTTCCTTCTTTTCAGATCTTCAACTGATTGGATGAGGCCCACCCACATTAGGGAATCTGCTTTACTCAGTGTACTGATTCAGATGTTAATTTTATCCAGAAACACTCTCACAGACACAACCAGAATAATGTTTGGCCAAATTGCTGGACACCCCATGGTCCAGTCAAGTAGACACATAAATTAACCATCACAGCACCTGAAGATTGGTGTGGGGGAAGCCTGCCAGCTTAGGGTCTATTTATGGCTTAACATACCATTTCCAATTCCCAAAAGACTTTCAAGTAGCAAAATAAATTTTTTTTAAGTAACATGGTATATGGAGGTGATGCGGTTTAGAGGTAGTGATGCAGAAAGCTTGGGTTGGTGTCGCAGCTCAGCTGTGTACTAATTGTGTGATCCTGGCAAGTTTTGTAGCCTCCTAAGCTTTGTTTATCTCAGCTGGAATTGCAAATGATAATAGCACCTGCTCCTTAGCATTCCTGTGAGGAGTGAATAAAGTAACACATGTAAAGCACTTCGCATTGTGCCATGGCCTGAGTCATGCTGGTTGTCATAGCTGTTCTGCATTAAGGAAAAGGTAATGACTTGAGTCGGTACTGGTGAAGGGAACATGGTACCTGGGAGGGTGTTAAAAGCTTCCTCTGCAGGTGTTCCTTTGTGGCTTGTCTGCTCAGGAACTAGGTTCAGATCTTAGTATCAGATCTGTTCTCTCCACTACAGGCCACACGGATCCTGTTTTCCTGAGATTTTCCTTTTGTTATTTAAATGAAATGGGATTTATTTATTTGTGGAGGAGATAGGTCATCCTTGGAATGGTCTTGGCCAACTGATACTATTCCCAAACCCATCATCTGGCTGTCCTTGACCCCAGAGTACAGAGGAGAATGAGGCTTGGAGGCAAGGGCCCTGATGATGACATGGCCTAGGGATCGAAGTCCCTGACTCAGGAACTCTAGCACATTTGCCAGCCAGTGGGGTCAGGTTTACAGATTCTGTAAAATCACAAGGTGGT
This sequence comes from Eidolon dupreanum, assembly GCA_028627145.1. NCBI lineage: Eukaryota > Metazoa > Chordata > Mammalia > Chiroptera > Pteropodidae > Eidolon > Eidolon dupreanum. The sequence goes on from CM053515.1 coordinate 26,416,029, forward strand.
CCTTCAAGTGGGTTACTGGCGTATACTCACTGGTCAGTTCAGTCATGTTACACAGTTGGTTTTCCAGTTACCAGCAAAGAGCAGGTCAGCTGTCGTTTGGATGTTGGGCAGCAGAAAAGGCTGCGATGAGCAGCTCCCATGTCCACCTTAAATGGCATCGAAGGAGGGGAAGGACTATGAATGGTTAATTCCAGGGTGCGATCTTCAGAATCTGAGAGGTCTCAGTGGGAACAATACACTTGTGTTCTTTTTTCTCACAAAGACATTTTCCTTCCATTTCTTTAGCTTGAGAAACTGGACTGTTTCAGGAATTATGAAGACCTACCCTGGAGAAGGCTAGGGGATGTTGCTTCCCCTCAGCTCGTGCTGGCAAATCTGCATGTGTGCGTACGTGTGTGTGTGTGTGTGTGAGAGAGTGTTTGTGTGGAGGGCAGGACTTGTCTACTATATTTCAGTTCATTTTCTTCACAGAAACCCTGGAAACTATGTATTTTTTTTTTTTTTATTCTTCACCTTACAGATGAGAAAATTGAGGCCCAGACTGGTTATTGGCTCTGCCCAAGGTTACACAGCTTGTATGTAAAATTAAGGCTTATATTTGAAGAATGTGCTGGCCTCTTGGGATAGGAACCCCCAAGGCACTGCGAAAAGAGTTGTGGCAGGCTGGCTATCTTCCTCTGTTTCCTTCCTCTTTTCTGGGAGATTGAGAACAAGTTTCTCACCCAGCGATGTCTCAATTTTTCTGATGGCAAAGTGGCTATAGTTGTATTGGTTTTTGCCAGTGTCATAGGGGTATTTAGGATTTCCTTATATTTGAGATTGATTTTCTTATTTATTCTCATGGGTTGTTAATAAGATTATGAAAATAAACCTATGTTATTCTTATATTAGAAAAATAAAAGGTTATTAAAACTTTTAGTTACATGTTTTGGCTAACATCAGTTTGCATTGTTGGGATATAGCAAACAACAATAACTGCAGCTGACACTTCGTAAGTACTTACTGTAGGGCAGGTACCATACTAAGTGATTAACTAATGAAATCTGTAAAAGCATCCTGTGTGGTAGGCGCTCCTGTGGTTCTCAGTTTACAGTTGGGAAGCGGTAGAGCTGGGCCAGGAAATCAATGACTTGGAAGTTTGTGCTCTTAGCCGTGGTGCTCTATCCCTCCCACAACAGAGAGCATAACACTTGGGCTATTTGAAAAGTTCCATATAAGTCAGTGATGAATGCAAATGATTATTTTTTAGAATGTAGGTGAGGCGTATTCAGAGTGAGGCTCTTTTGAACAATATCTCACCCAAAATAATAAGGTTTAATGCAATTTGTAATAAAATGCACCCCATTTGAGGACATCTCAAGAGAAATTACTTGGTTGATTTTTACAATGGGCATAAACACAATGGGATGATAGATGAGATGAATTCAAGTAATCTCTGGATTAAAATTCTGAACAGTCAAAGAGCATCTTCCATCAAAGCCTGAATCTCCTGATAAGCTCCAAATAATATTCCCACCTTATTTGAGAATATGTGTTGGCAGGTTTAACAAGATCTTGGCACATTCTAATTTGAGATTTATTACAAGATGTGTGCATTCTTAATAGGGGCTTAATTATTCATATTCACATCTTTCTGACAGAAACTTACTTGAGCTGTAGAAAAACTCCTGGTGCATTGGGAAATATATGTTTCCTCTGTTGAAAAAATCTAGTGAAAGGAAAATTAAATGCACATGAAAGAAATTACCCATGACAACCACCTGCACTCTGACAGGAGCAGGTCCCCATGTCCCTTGTATGAGATTGCCAAGAGAGCTAGCTCTTCCATGCCCCTGGACTAGGAGGTGGCCCATCACGGAAGGAGCCCAGGCCCTGGAGTCAGACTTACCCAAGGTCGGTTCCACTTGTGTCCTAAGGACTGAATGCCCTTGGGCTGATTTCTTAAAGTCTCTATCTCGGTGTCAGCTTTTTTGCCTCTCTCTAAAGGTTAATGTGAGGCTGAATTGAAACATCTGTAAAGAAAGGAGCACAGTGCATGGTACAGGAAGCACTGAGTGGAAGCTGCCTTTCTTTAATTTCCTTTCCTCCCACCATCTTTTCCCTTTTGACTCCATCTATCCAAAGCTCTTGAAGAAAATAATGAAAATTATTGAAAATTAAGAAAATATGAATCTGTGAGATGCTGGTGCGATGGAGGGAAATAGGCACTCTCTCCCAGATGCTGCTGGTAAGTGTGAATTGGCACAGCCCTTTTTCGAGGTCAACTTATTGTCTATCCAAATAAAAGAGCTCAGGGCCTTTGCACTTGCTGTTTCCTCTGTCTGGAGTGCTTTATTCAAATTCGTCTGCATAAGTTGGCTCACTCTCTGTTTCAGCCCTTGGTTTTAATGTGACTTTTTCAGAGATATGATACCTAGCTATCCCATGTAAACAAGCACCACTTGTCACTCTATAGATTATTCACCCTGCTTTGCTTTCACCATAGACTTTAACATTCTCTGACATTGTTACATTTCCATATGTGAGTTTGTGTGCCCATCTTCCCCACAAATGTAAGTTCCAAGAAGGCAGGGTCTTTGATTTGTTTCTTGCTATATACCTAGCACTGAAAACAGTGCCATGTCTATCATAGAGTGGGTGATTGACAAATGTTGACTAATATAATTGCAAGTTACTGCATTAATGTTCTGTTTGGGCAAACACTCAATAGAGCTGAGCTGTTGGCTCTGAGGAACCACATATGTGCTATTAATTTGAGCAAAGTTGTAGGTTCTCTAAAGGAAGAGTCTGTACATGAGATCTGGCTCCCTTGACAAGGAGGGGGTGGGGTATTTTGTCCTGGTCTCAAAGAACAAAGGACAGTGAACTCAGGAGCCAGAAAAAATAAGCTTGTCTGTGACAGAAAGGTGAAAATTTTCTGACTTGAGAAGGGTTGTCATGCAGAGGAAGACTTGTGTGTTTTTATATATCAATGACACATACTGAGAGAGAATACCATAACTGATTGGTAAATAGTTTTTTTTAATCAAAACATTTCATTTTCATTATTTTAAATTATGCAATTATTAATATTTTTCTTTTTACAGGATTTTAATATTACTTTATAAGGCTAAAGTGTCTTTATCACCTCTTATCCTAGTTGCCCCCTCCTCACCTCAACACCGGGATGTCAGCACCGTGATCAGTTTGTCATAGGTATTTCCAGACATGCTTTTGTGTGTGCACATGCATATATATCAAATGCAGGGTCTGAGAGTGGATTGGAAAACATTTAGCTTTCTTGAGGATTGCTGGCCTTTCATGCTGCTTTCAGGATGGAGCCATCACACTTTTTTCTATGGCTTAGTGATGGTGGTGCTTTGCTCTCAGTCTCTAAATTTTGAGATAGGGAAAACTGCTTGTGAAATGGTTGGTCCAGTTGCTTCTGAGACTTTGAGCTTAGACAGGAAATTGTGTGTGTGCACATGTGCATACACATAAACATATTGCTAACAATATATAATATGAAATTTACCTTAAAAAATTTTTGGTGTACAGTACAGTATTATGTACATGCATTGTTGTTCAGCATATCTAGAACTTTTTCATCTTGTATGATTGAAATTCTTTACCCGTTGAACAGCAAATTCCATTTCTCCTTCCCTTAACTACCCTAATTCATGCTTCTAAGATTTTAACTACTTTAGATACCTCAACAAATACAATCATATAATATTTGTCTTTATGTGAATGGCTTATTTCACTTAGCATAATGTCTTTAAGGTTTAGCCATGTTGTAGCGTATAACAGGATTTCCTTATTTTTAGAGGCTGACTAATATGTGTGTGTGTGTGTGTGTGTGTGTGTGTGTGTGTGTGTGTGTGTGTATCTTCTTTACCATTCATTTGTAGATGGGTGCAGGTTGTTTTCTACCTCTGGGCTACAGGGAATAGTGCTGTAGTGAACATGGGAGTGCAGATATCTCTTTGAGATTCTGATTTCAGCTCTTTCGGATACTCGGAAGTGGAATTACTTAATTATATGGTAGTTCTATTTTTGTTTTGTTGAGGAAGCTCCGTACTGTTTCCCACTGCAGCTGCACCATTTTACATTCTCACCAACAGTGCACAAGGATTCCAATTTCTCCACAGCCTTGCCAGGACTTGTTATTCTCTTTTTTGATAATAGCTATCCTAACAAGTACGAGGTAATATCTCATTGTGGTTTTTTTTTTTATGTATTAAGATTTATTAATATGATGGGATTAAAGTGATGTTTACAGTCATTGTGGTTTTGATTTGCATTTCGTTGATAATTAGTGATGTAGAACATCTTTTTATGTGCTTATTGGCAATTTGTACATTTTTGAGGAAATGACTCCAGTTCCTTTGCCCATTTTAAAAATAGGTTGCTTGTTTGTTTGTTTTTTTTCCCTATTGAGTTTTAGGAGTCTCTTACATAATTGGGATATTAACTTCTTATCAGATATATGGCTTGCAAATATTTTTTCCATTTTTGGTTGCTTTTTCACTCTGTTGTCTCCTTTGCTGTGCAGAAACTTTTTAGTTTGATATAATCCCACTTGTCTATTTTTTTTTCTGTGCTTTTGTTGCCCAAAATATGATATTCAAGAAATCATTGCTAAGACCAATGTTATGGCATTTGGTTTTTCTCCTATGTTTTATTCTAGAAGTTGTATATTTTAGGACTTAAGTTTGAGTCTTTAATTCATTTTGAGTTGATTTTTGTGTATGATATAAGATACAGGCCCACTTCCATTCTTTTGCATGGGCATATCCAATTTTCCTAGCACTATTTCTTGAAGATTATTCTTTATTCATTGTGTAGTATTAACACTGTTGTTGAAGATCATTTGACCATATATGTGTGGGTTTGTCTCTGGGCTCTCATTCTGTTTCATTGATCTATTTGTCCTTATGCCAGTACCATACTGTTTTGATTATTGTAGCTTTGTAATATATTTTGAAGTCAGGAAGTGTGAGGCCTCCAGCTTTGTTCTTTTTCAAGATTGTTTTAGCTCTTTGGGGCCCTAGATGGTTTCATATGAATTTTAGAATAGTTTTCTGTATTTCTGAGGAAAATGCCATTGTGATTTAAAAAGGGATTGCATTGAAGCTGTAGATCACATTGAGTAGTATGGCATTTTAGCAATATTATCTCTTCCAATTGATGAACACAGGTTGTCTTCTTTAATTTCTTACAACACATTTTGTAGTTTTCAGTATACGAATCTTATACCTCCTTTGTTATTTATTCACAAATATTTTATTATTTTTGATGTTTTTAAAAATGGGTTTGTTTTCTTAATTTCTTTTTCAGTTTGTTCATTGTTGGTATATAAAAATGCAACTGATTGTTGTATGTTGATTTTGTATCCTGTTACTTTGCTTAATTAGTTTATTAGCTCTAACATTTGTGGACTCTTCAGAGTTTTCTACATATAAGATCATGTCATCTGTGAATAAAGAAAAATTCTCTTTCTTTCCAAATTAGATGCCTTTTATTTCTTTTTCTTGCTAATTCCTTTGGCTTGAACTTCCAGTACTATACTGTATAGAAATGCTGAGAGTGGGCATCCTTGTCTTGTTCATTATCTTAGACAAATAGCTTTCAGTTTTTCATCATTGAGTCTGCAGTTCTGGGCCTTTCACATACGGCCTTCCTTATGTTGAGGTAATCTCTTTTTAGTTTGTTGAATGTTTTTATGATGAAAGGGTGTTGAATTTTGTCACATGTTTTTCTGCATCATTCAAGATGATAATGTGCTTTTATCTTTCACTCCATCAGTCACGTTGATTGATTTTCAATTGTTGAACCATTCTTACATTTGAAGGATGAATTCCACTTGGTATATGAACTCTTTCATGTGCCATTAAATTTAGTTGCTAGTATTTTGTCTAGGGTTTTTGTATCTATATTCATCAGGGACATTGGCCTTTAGTTTTATCTTCTTGTAGTATCTTTGTCTGACATTGGTATTGGGGTAATGCCGGCCTCATAAAATGAGTTTGGAAGTGTTTCTCTTCAATATTTTGGAAAAGTTTGAGAAGGATTGTTGTTAATTATTCTTTAAATGCTTAGAATTCTCTGATGAGCCTATCTGTTCCTGGGCTTTTTGAGAGAGGGGGAGGCTTTTGATTACCGGTTTGATCTCCTTATTCATTATGGATCTGCTCAGATTTTGTTTCTTTATGATTCAGTCTTGTAGGTTGTGTGTTTCTAGGAATTTGTCCATTTCAACTAAGTTATTTAATTTGTTGGAATATAATTGTTCACAATACTCTTATAATCCTTTTTATTTATATAAAATCAGTGGTAATGTCCCCAACTTTCATTTTCGAATTGTTTTCTTTTCCTTAGTCTAGCTAAAGGTTTATCAAGTTTGTTGGTCTTTTCAAAAAAAACACAACTCTTGGTTTTATTGATTTTCTTTCAATTGTTTTCCCTATTTTATTTGTTTCTGCTCTAATCTATTACTTCCTTCTGCTGACTTTGAGCTTTGTTCTTTTTCTAGCTCCTTAGGGTGTAATGTTAGGTTGTTTGAGCTTATTCTTTTAAAATGTAGGCATTTATTGCTATAGACTTCCCTCTTAGTGCTGCTTTTGCTGCATCCCATACGTTTTGGTATATTGGTCTTTTTTTATTATCTCAAGATATTTTCTGATTTCCTCTTGACTCATTGTTCAAGAGTATGTTGTTTTCTCATATTTTCTAATTTTCCATTTTTATCACATTAATTTCTAGTTTCATTCTATTGTAGTTGAAAAGATACTTGATATAATTTGAACTTCTTAAATGTTAAGATGTGTTTTATGACCTAACATGTGATCTATCCTTGAGAATATCCTATGTACTCTTAAGAAGGTTGTATGTTCTCTTGATATTGGGTTGGATGTTCTTTACGTATCTGTTAGGTCCATTTGGTCTATAGTGTTGTTTAGTTCCTCTATTTCCTTATTCATCTTTGTCCAGGATGTTCTGTCTATTACTGAAAGTGGAGTATTAAATTGAAATCTCTTATTATTATTGCATTGCTATTTCCCTCTTCAATTCTGTCAATTTTTGCTTCATATATTTGATTGCTCTGATGTTGGATGCATATATATTTATAAATATTATATTTCTTTGGTGAATTGACTCTTTCACCATTATGTACTGCTTTGTCTCTTGTGTTAGCTTTTGACTTTGTCTGTTTTGTCTAAGTATGACCTTCTCAGCTCTTCTTTGGTTACCATTTGCGTAGAATATCTTTTGCCATTTTTTCATTTTCAGTCTATGTGTGTCCTTAAATCTAAAGTGAGTCTCTTTCAGACAGCATATTGTTGAATTAGATATATCCCATTTCTTCTAAAACAATCCATCGAGAGACTGTCTTTTGATTGGAGAGTTTAATTTGTTTACATTTAAAGTAATTATTCATAGCAAAAGGCTTACTGTTAGCTTTTTAAAAATCGTTTTATGTTTGTCTTGTAGTTTTTTTTGTCCCTTTTTTCCTCTCATTGTATATTGTTTTTGTTTTGTGTGTGTGTGTGTGTGTGTGTGTGTGTGTTTAGTGATATGCTTTGATTCCTTTCTCACCTTTTGTATCTTTTAAAGGTGTTTTCTTTGTAATTACCATGGGACTTAAACAAAATTAAAACAATCTGTTTTGAGCCAATAACAATTTCAGTCATATACAAAAACTCTATTCTTTTATTCTCCCCATACACTTTGAATTATTAATGTTACAAATTATATTTAACTTATTCTTTAACTTATTTTTATAGTTATTTTTGCACTTTTGCCTTTTAACTTGTATACCAGAATTAAAGGTGATTTATGTACCAACATTACAGTATTATAGTATTCTGTATTGTGTGCACTTTTACTTTTACCAGTGAGCTTTATATTTTTATATGCTCTTGTGTTGCTGTTTTATTTCAATGTGCTGGATTCCCTTTGGCATTTTTTTAAGTTAATAACATCTAACATTTATTGAGTACTTATAATGCTATGTACTGTTCTCAGTACAGTAAACATGTTCTTTCATTTAACCCTCATGAGAGAGGTACTTGTATTATTTCTATTTTGCAAATAAGTAAACTGAGGCAAAGAGAGGTTAAGCAGCTTGTCCAAGGTCACACAGTTGGCATCTGAGCTGGATTCATATGGAAAGCGCTGACCCAACCCCAGAGTGTACACTTTTAAACCATTATGCTCTGTCTCTTCCCACAAGGGTGGTGGGCAGCCATGACAAGTCATGGAGGCAGAAGATGAATGACTGGGAAATGTTGTCTCAGGATGTTCACTCCAGTGTTCAAGCTCTCCATGCATCGCTTTTACCTGCCTTTCTAAGAGCTCCTTCTGTGCCCTTTACCAGAGCCTAACTCATGTGCCTGGATAACCTTCCCTGCACACACCCACCCCACACCTCATGTTATTTCCTGGCTTGGAGGACCCTAATCTGTGTTGTTGGTTCCCCAAGCCAAAATCCTTTTCAGAGCCCATCTTTTTTGCAAAGATATATTTGACCAAAACCACTTCAGCTGGGATATTTTACAATAAATTGGCAAAGATTATGTCCTCTAGCATTTCTTGTTATGCGGTTTAGTGGTGATAAACTCTCTCAGCTTTTGTTTGTCTGGGAAAGTATTTATTTCTCCTTCATTTTTTGAAGGACAATTCTGCTGGATATATTACTGTTGGTTGGCAGTTTTTTTCTTTCAGCATTTGAAATATGTCATCCTAATGCCTTATGGTTTGCAAGGTCCTATGGAGTAATCCACTGATAGTCTTATGATAGTTCGCTTGTATATGAAGAGTCACTTTTCTCTTGATGTTTTCAAAATTCTTTGACTTTTGACAATTTGATCATAATGTATCTCAATGTGGATGCCTTTGGATTTATCTTTATTGGGAACTGTTGGATTTCTTGAATTTGGATGTTTATTTCATTCCCCAGATTTGGGATGTTTTCAGACATTATTCTTCAAATAAGCTTTCTGCCCTTTTCTCTTTCAGGAATCCTACAATGTGTATATTGGTCCTTTTTATGGTGCTCCATAAATCCTTTAGGCTTTCTTCTCTGATTTTCATTCTTTTTTTTCTTTTTGCTTCTCTGACTAGATCATTTCAAATGACCTCTTATTGAGTTCTTTGATTCTTTCTTCTGCACGATCAAGTCTATTATTAAACCCCTCTCATAAATTTTTCAATTAACATTCTTTGGATCCAGAATTTTTATTTGGTTCTTAAAATTTTCTTTGTTGATATTCAATTTTTGTTCATGCATCATTTTCCTGAGCTTGTTGAACATCTTCATGATGGTTATATTGAATTCATACACCTGTTTATTGAGGGTTGGTTTCTGGAAATTTAGTTTGTTCCTTTGATTGAGCTACGTTACTTTGTTTCTTTGTGTACCTTTTAACTTTGTATCAGGATCTACTCATTTGAAAAAGCAACCATTCCTCTCAGTCTTTACAGACTTTCATCATGTAGAGAACTTCATCAGTCAGTGGAGCTAGAGATTCTAGGAGCCTCTCAAACCTTTTCTGGGATAGTGCATGTAATTTCCCAAATAGAGAGGTTTGTTGATTTCTTTTTCAGGAGCTTGTTATTTTTTGATTTCCTCTACTGTCTATCTGCAGCACTGCAGGTCCTCTGGTGCTGCCAGAAGCCTCTGAGCTCTCTTATTCTCTATGGCCCCCAGGTACCCAAAGTATGCCAGTTTTGTTAGTACTTTGAATTATATGAGATAGAAACCAGTTCCTCAGGCAGCCTTCTGAAAAGTTGGAATATTTGAGAACAGTATTCCACTGTTTTCTTTTTTTTCCCCAAGGGAGAAGCCACAGCTGGGCACTTTCTCCCAACAGTGAGTTATGTCGGTTTCTGTTTGCAATATTACAAGTGTTCTGGTGTTGCCACAAGCTGCTGAGCTCTTTTTTGTTCTCTGTAGTCCTCAGGCATCCAAAGTATGCTGTTCCTCATCAGTGCTCTGAGTCAAGTGAGACAGAAACCACTCCCTTGGGCAGAGCACTGATGTATAGTCCACTCTTCTCTTTCCCTCTCAAGGGAGAAACCACAAGTTGGGCTTTTCCTCTTAATTGTGGGCAGTGTCATTTTGAGAGGGAGGACTGACATGATTGAAATGAAATGACTTATCCTACCTGTTTCAATGCAGCTGTTTGTTCTTGGCTTCAAGCTTGCCTGGAGTACTGTGACTTTCTAATTGAATTCTGGAGTTCTTATAAAGGCTTTTTGGACTATATATAGTTAAGTTGGCATATCTGTGGAAGAATGAAGTCTGGGGTTTCCTGTTTTGCCATCTCGCTGATATCACTCAAACACAAAATATTGTTTTATGATATTGCCTAGAATTGTAACCCAGTATCATTCTAGTGGTATTATAGCTAGTTTCATAATTGATGTAGTCCAAGAAACCATTTTCTAAGTTTTCAAAAGACTTTCTCTTCAAGGGATGTCAATTCACTTATAATTAGCAATAAACACATTGGAAAAATGTATTGCATGAAAGAAAGGGCAATGAATGATTTTAATAGGGATTTCATTTAATGCTAGCCATAGAGCATTGCTTGCAAATCAATTAAAGGCCAAAGGAAGTTCAATCATTGAACTCTCTCTGGGTTTTTCCTTACAGAGAGATTTTCTTCCAAATGCAGTTGCCCTGGGAATCCATAAATTCTCAGTTCTCTTGAGAGAGGCAGCTTAAATTCAGCTAGGTAGTTTTCATGATGTCTCAAACAGACTCCATAACATTTGTGATATACAGCCTTGGAATCTGTCTGCATGCACTTCTTTTTTTTTTCTGAGGCAGATTGGAGAAACTTGAACTGCCAAAGTGGAGAGAGTGACTTATTATATTTTTTACCTGACAACTGCATTGGTTGGCAAATTTCAGGGGCTAAAGTGTGAATTGTATGTCCTGGGCAGAATGGTGTCCACAGAAACCTCCTATGTGACTGAACAAGTCTGTAAATGAATGAAGTTTTATTTCCTGCAGAGAAGAAGGTGAATTGGTCAGCAAATACACATTATTGAGTGTCTCTGCCCTTGGCAGCATGACTTGGGGTTAGGAAAAAAATTTATCTTGGCAAGATGAAGTGTCCAAAATGGGCCTACTCTGTTTTCCCAAGCATGTGCTGGTGTTTAGGGTCCTAGCTTTCTCCTTAAGCACCCTACTTGTGCTGGAGGGAAAATTTAACAATAGGAAATGTTTGTTTCATCTTTGAATTCCTTTCTCATCCTGGGGTGGTTTTCTTAGTGACATCTTGAATCTGTTTCTTTTCCCACTTCAATCCACTTGGCCATCTAAACAATTTTCTAGTTCACTGCTCACCAGAAACCTAATTATAGGGAGAACCACCTTGAGCACTCATACCTCTTCTCAAGGTACCAAGAGTGGTTCCCAGGAGACTGGGCTGAGAAGACAAAGCCCCTCATGACAGGTGGTCCCTCACCACTGCTGCCTTGAAATAGGGGTTCTGCTTGACATTCTGGATAATGGAGCCATGCTTTTCTATTATTTAAAGACAGCTTTTTCTTTCTTCTCAGCTAGTTGACAGCTAGCAATTTAAATGAGCTAGGTTTATGGATGGCCGCAAAAATCCTCCTCACTCACACCTAGTATCATCCATTAGGTACCGTGCAGCACTTTATGGGGGAGGCAGCAAGGGGGCAGCTCATCAGACTCACCCCAGTGGAATGTCATGATAGAAAAAGAGAGGAATAGATTACCTATTTATATGGTCTTTAGAAATGCAGTGGGACAGGAAGATTGCTTGTAACGTATGCAGTTACATTAAATGACTATTAACCTTCATTGGTTGTGAATGTCTGGTGATTACGTTGTGCCCGTGTGTGTTGTGTGGCTTGAAAAATTAATGAGACTTTTAAAATGATCAAGTAAAAAGTATTTGTTAGTGTAGGTTCTGGTGAGCTATCAAAACGAAACTAGGTACAACTCACAAAAATAAAATGTCTGCTGAGAGGGGAAAAAAATTTAAATTGTGGCAGTGGTGGGGGAATTATATCTGTGAAGATCTTGGAAGCTAATTTCATCAGGTAGTGTAAAAGAAGAGAAAATAAGCCTATTGTAACTTAGTTTTATTTGTAGATTATGGCTTGGTGAATACCTCTTTTGCCATAAGTGCATCACATTCTGGAGGAAGGAGGTGGCCTATGCAGGAACATTTTATTTCTGTGGATGTCAGACTTTTCTCTGATCTGCTACCTTGTAGGGTTGGTTTGCCAGACATGGTGAAGAATAGTACCTTCTGAACTGAGCCTTCACTTCCTAAAACAGGACATTTTGAAGATGCTCTTTTGACAAGGCCAGTTTGACTCTGCTGAAGGTTCAATCACACCATTATACTTTTTCTTTTAACGTTCTCACTTGATTTTCATGAAACCACCCTCCATCCATTTTTGAGACTCACCTGTTCTTGAAATGCTGAAGCCACAGTTTCCTCAGAATTCCACACTGCACTGAAGCAGCAGCAGTTCGGGTTGGGGATGAACCCTTGGAGATCCTGAAGGTCGGAGACCATGAGTTCTCACTGCCTTTATTCTTTGGCCATGAAGTAAGTGGGACAAGGATATAAGGGGTTCCCATAATTTCATTGTAGGGACTAGGAACAAAAGCCATTTCTGCTTCCTATTTTAACATTCTTATAAATCCCTTTTATTTTATTGAGCTATAGTGGGAGCTGGGGATGGAAACAAGGGCTATAGATTGGTGCTCAGGGGGCCTGTAGGACATCAACACTCAACTCTGCCAACAGAGATGTCCCTTTGCTTCAGCCAAGCAGTACAGTGAAGGAGCAGTCATGTTGTGCCCAGAGCCCTCTGAAAAAAAAGTGGGCTGCTTGGTCTTCCTGGCTGAGTGACCATTCAAAGTCCTTATCAACTTGGAAAAAAAAACATAATCCTCAGAAGGACCCAGGATGTCATCCTCTTACGTGACATGACACTGCGGGGGCTCTGGCTCTTTAATGGATCTCCTTGAAAGGCAAGTAGATTTATTCTCCTGTAGGCACACAGTGGGCCGACACTGAGGATAAAAACCATGTTATTCTAATTGTTAAATGAGAAAAATGACATGTTGTGAGTTAGGCTAATTGATCTGCAGAATTCTGGTTTCCTGCAATTTAAGACTCTGTCCTAGGGATGAATGAAATATTCAGAGGGCAGAGGAGTGAGAGACAAAAACTACAGGGGAAAAAATGTAGTTAGAATAAAGTTTGGCACATACAGTTCTGAATTCCAGGATTTCAAAGCAGCGGCATCTTCTAATGCCCCAGTGGCCATGGCTAGGTTGGTTGTGACGAGCTGTGGGAGCCCTGTCCAGGTTGTGGGCTTGGGAGTGGGCAGAGAGGGCAGTAAATCTCCCAGGTTCTCCAGCCCTCAGCTCTTCAGGACCGAAGCTTCACTCTGAATTTTCTTGGTATCGAGGACGAAGAGGGAGGGTCTCATGACATAATTGAAAGGAAGGATCACTCCAGTTGCTCAGGAATTAAAAATGGCAGTTCTTTTTTGAGAAGATGATTGGCTGTAGCTAGCCAAGCCTCCTGGGACCGCAGCCTTGCCTCTCAGAAGGTGGTCTGCTTCCCAACAGCTTTAGCCTCAGTGAGAGCTTGTAAGAAGTACTGACTCTCAGGCTCCACTCCAGCCCTCCTGAATCAGGACCTGCCATTGAGCCAGATCATCCACGATTCAGAGGCACAGTAAAATCTGAGAGGCACAGAGGGACAGGTGCGGTTCCTGCATTCTTGCATCAAATCTTTTTTGGGAACAAAGCCTAGCCACCTTGCTAGTGCTGGACGCAGTGAGAAGAGACACTGTGTCTGGCTGTAAGGAGCTTACCATCGAGAAGGCAAGGAGGCAAAACATCATTAAATGAGATAAACTGGTCTCGTAGGTGTGTTCACGAGGACCTCAAGCTGTCAGTGCAGCAGGAGGCCAACTGGTGTGCTCTGGTGGCAAGTGTCCTACCATGGGGGTCTCCTTCTCCTCCCATGTAAAGCAAAGGGGATCCTAGGTACAGTGCTTAGACTTTTAGCTTTTGTTTCCTAGTGTACAAAAATGTGGGGGTTGGCAGAAGCAGTGTCTGCTTCACAAGACTAAGATCATTCTATAAAGTTTGCTAAGATCTTATTCTGTACCCCAAACTCAACTTGGTGTGGAGTTGAAGATGGGCCACAGCTCATAGCCTCATGGGAATGACAGTTGGTTTGAAGAGGAAATTACAGTCCAGTGGAAAATGAATGGGAGGTGGATTGAGGATTAGCATTGAATTCTGTTCAGGGTGAATCTTGGAAGGCTTCCTAGTGGAGAAAGATGGATTTTTAGCTGGGACAATGCAAATGTTCATTGACATAGTTCCAGCCCTAGCTTTTCCGGTTCTTTGTCCCTCCCAGATCTGTGTGTGGACATTGATAAACTTCTGTGGAGGAGAGTAGGGGCCCAATGGAATTGGCAAGGCTAAGCAGACAGATGAGGGTTCTGATTTTAGAGAAACTGCAGAATTTCACAATCATCTGGGTTTGGTGCATACAGCAACTTTCCCAATGTTCCTGAAGACAACTTATTTTTGCTGGGTGTTGAGACTCAGCTGGGGTGTATGGGTAGACAGATAACTTTAAATGTGCTGACCTCACTAAAGCCAAGCAAAGGTGTGGAACTGGCTGGGGGTGTCCTGTGAGCCTCATTTAATGAGCACCTGCTTGGTGGTGAACTCAGAAGGAGATGGAGTTGGAGAGTGAAGAGAAAATGGAAAACGTGGTCTATGTACTCCGAAAATTTTAGGTATGACAGGATCTTATATGTCCTTTTACATAGAGCCAGTCTATAAACCAATAGTCAGATTCTCTCTGGCATTAACAACAGACATGTGACAAAGATTAATACTCCCTACCTTTCATAGAGAACAGCATGTGTATTCCAGGCATTGTGCTGGATACTTTATCTATGACATTTCTAATTCCTAAAAATCTACAAAGCAGCTTTTATTATCCCTGTTGTACAGGTTAGGAAAGTGAGCCTCAGAAAAACATGAGGGGCAGAGCTGGGATTCAAAGACAGGTGCGTCAGAGGACAGTCCTATCTTTTTTTCTACAGTACCATGTGTGAGTTTTAAATCAAGCCCAGAGAGGCTGGTGGGGTTGCTTAGTGCAACGGTGGAAGTGTTGATCAGGCTGGATTTTGAAATTCTTTGAACTGTTATCAGAGAAGTTAGGCTCATCCCAAATCACATGAGGGAATGATGTTTTCTTGTCCTGTTCACCTCTGAGCAGTGACACAACTGGGTGCTTGTTAAATGAAACAAATCAAGCAGAGGAGATGAGGTGGGGGCTGCTTCTTGGCAGAGGCTGTGGCGAGCAGGGGGCCCCTACGAGACTCCTCATGGCAGACTGTGGAGGGGCTCAGGAGAAAAGCAGAAATAGGATCAAAAGGATCAAGTCCCAGGGCAGGGAAGCCTGTTGGGTAGGGCTCGGAGCCTGAGGCCAGACTGAAGTGAGGTAATTAGGAGACTAGAAGCTCACTTCTGAGAGAGAGGCTGGATGTCTGCAGATGAGGTGGGGCAGGATCCATGTCTTTCTCTGGGAGCTTCTGATGGTTCTGCTTCTGCGTCTTCCATGGGAAACATTTGCAAAGGGGCTCTTCATTTCCCCCAGGACGTGAAACCACTGAATCCTGCAGTAAATGACTGGAACTAGTCAGTAAAACCGTTCCTTTTCCTGTCCCTCATGACTACAACCCCTCAGTCCAAGGAGCTCTGGGAGAACTGCAGGGAGCAGCCCGTAGGGCAAGGTGAGGTCCTGGGCAGGTGGTGGGCACTAGCTTGGGTAGACTTGAACGATTCTTTTCCGGAGCATCAGTGTTTGTGCATTGTGGCAGTGTATTCTGGGAGTTGAGAGGAATGGGGTCAAGTTTGTTTTAATAGGATAGAAGGGAGACTGGAGCCTGTGATTCTCCTTCTGTGGTTATTGGGCTCCATTCTATTGGTTGGGTGACCCAGGTGCTCAGCCTGCTCTCTGATCATTTCTAGAGACTACCTTGCAGCAGGTGAGGCACCAGATTCAGCAGCAAGATGTCGTGCTGGGCTTTGCTCTTTCTCTCTTCTGTTTCATTCTCCTGTCAAAGCCTGCCTCTGGTCTGGCCATACCTCATCCCTGCTTTAGATGACATGATGGTAGTCTCCTACCAAAGGGCTGACTAGTTTAGCAGGGACTAGTTTATGTGTTGCCTCTTCAGTTATCCAAAGGCATAATGCCTTATACTTATTAAAACACACACGTTCCCACTGGGTTTTAAGGAGAGACTTAACTGTGGAATTTCAGAAACTGTTGAGAGTAGATGGCAGGGGCACGTTTTGGTCCAGGATACACAGGCCCTGCCTTCTGTTACCCCATGTAGGTAGAACTGTGTTCCTTTTATGTCAAACTTTGCCCTTAATTTAAGAGGCTTCAAGGGGAGGACAGTGACTCATGGTTCTCTGAATTGGAATTTACATCTATCTGACAGCGGGGAAAACAGGCGTGGTCCAGGTTCGTTGTTGTTGATTGGTAGCCCTGCCCTTCAGATCCTGTCATTAAGTGGGCATTTCTCCAGCAGCATTTGCTCCTCAAAGAAGGCCTCCCACTACAGATGACTATCCTGTTAGTGGAATATTTATCGGGTGGGGATGGGAAAGAGAGGGTAGATTTGGGAGCAAAGAAAGCATTTCTCAGATCTTCATGACTTTGAGGGCTCCTTTGCTACTTCCTATGCCCCTTCTCTGGCTGCCAGAAGCGTGGGCCATGTTGCTTCAGAGAGAGCACAGATTCCCAACCCGAATCATCCTATAGCCCTGACGGGTATGGGCTCCTGTGCTGGCACTTCGTGGTATAGTCTATTTTATAACATAGTTTCTGTATTAGATTAAGGAAAAGAAAACAACGACAAAAAGTCTTACTCTTTCCTCTCACTGGTGTGGTGATAAAAGGCCTCAAATATTTATAGAGTGGTTTTCCTGAGAGTTTCAGCGATATTCTGGTTTATTCTCAAACCTTCTTGTAGAAGACGCTGATTGGCTGAGGAATGATGCTCTCATTTGAGTGTCACAGGATGAAACTGAGTGGACATGTGACCCTGTGAGTTCAGGAGCCAAATCAGAGCAGAGCTGGGGCCAGAACCTGGTCTCTGGAACCTGGCCACCTCACAACTCTGACGAGATGCTGCCAAGAGCCAGGCGTGAACTCTTTCAGTGCAGTTCTGCTGCTATAGAGATTAAAGGGAGCTGAGTTTGAATATTGAACCGTATCCTAGGGCAGGGGACCCCAGCCTCCAGGCCTTAGACCTGTATTGGTCCATGGCCTGTTAGGAACTGGGCTACACAACAGGAAGTGAGTGGTGAGTGAGCCAGTGAAGCTTCATCTGCATTTGCAGCCACTCCCCAGCGCTAGCATCACCACCTTAGCTCCACGTCAGATCATCAGGCATTAGATTCTCATAGGAGCATTGGTCCCTGGTGCCACAAAGGTTGGGGACTGCTGTTCTAGGGGGTTTCCAGGCATTTTTTGAAATGAGATGTGTCTACGATCCCTTTGAAAAAGAAGTACTCAAAAGAATTGGGATAGTAATGCAGGTACATGCCAAGCAGTGAAAGGGGCTCCACATTTTCGAATAGCCAAGCACCTGATTTTTCTGGTTTGGGTATTGAAATGAAAGACTAACTTTTGTCATACAGTAACACCTAATTAATTCAGATGAGCTAAGTAAATTAGGGCACAGGCGTACACTGAGATACTAGGCAGCCACTAAAATGATGGTGTAGAAAATTTAATGACATGGGGAAAAGTTCATGCTTTATTAAGTGTGAAAAGCAGGTTACAAAAGAGTGGGTACAAAATTATCCTATTTTCTTGTAATTGAAAAAGTACAGAAAAAGACTGACAGGACAGATATCAAAATGTTAACGGTGGTTCTTCCTGGAGTTCAATTTGTAGGTAATTGCTAATTTTTCTTTTTTTTTGTATTTATTTTTAGTATAAATGTGGTATTTCTCAAATAATAGGGGGAAAAGGCAATGAAAGTGTGTGTGTGAGTGCGCGTGTGTGTGTGTGTGTATGTGTGTGTGTAAAGATTAGATGAGAAAAAGAGGAAAGGAGTAGTTACTCTGAACTTATTTAAAAGTATGTTTGATAAAATTCAGATTTAGCAGAGTGAGAATAACCTTATCTGTTCTATAGGATGGTTGTAATTGCCAAGTGAGAACATCCTTTGTAATAAATCTAAGGCATCAGCATTTTTTAATACTCTCCGGGTTGTTTTAATATATAGCCAGTCTTGAAAACCAACCATTAGCATAGGGCTCAGGAATAGGCATCAGTTTGGAGTCACCCTTCTGCTTTCTTCCCCACCCCCAGAAAAAGAACCTAGGGTGGTGCTTAAGGACACATCAAGCGCTTCAAAAATGGTCAGCCATCTTTTTCAGAAATTAGTACTTTACTTCTGGTTACCATAAAACCATGACACTCGGAACCAACTGGGAAAAATAACTTTGATATTGCCCCTTTCGGATTGCCGTGTTTGTTAAATCAACACCAGAGGTTCTATCTAGTGGCCTGAGAGATTAGTACCTACTTTGAAACAGGTGCTTTTAAAGATGAAAACAACAAAGATTTTTAGACTCGTCTGTAGGTTTGATCGTGAATGAGAGGAGGGTTTCCTGAGGCCCATCCACCTGGGAGGAGTGCCTGAGTTTGAGGATGGAACGATCCTTTTGTCACTAGCACCAAATTGATTTTAACGTGTCTTACCTGCACCTGGGGGAGGCAGCTTTTTCTCATGTTTGATGTCATAGCCTCTCATTTCCTGGGTTGCTTGTGCAGTATTTCTTGGACATCACTCAGTAGAAAATAGCGAGTAAATGTTCACTAAATTATTAATTCATTAAGAAATCCATTAAACTCTTGGTGCTTTGCAATGATTAATGATGGGGGCCCATCCTCCATCTGAACTGCCACACTCAGGCACAGACTCCCACTGCTGTGGAGTGAAGCAGGGCAGGGATGGGGGAAATGCTGAATAATGGTTGGATGACACAGCTATAGATTTTTTGTGCAAATTCTCCTTTCGTCACAGAAAGAACGCTCTGTGGAGGCCAGCTCATCAAATATGTGTTACTGTTTTGATGATTAATGATTCTGGCATGTTCATCCACCTTATTTTTTTCAAAACAATTACTTCAACTGTAATCTCCTCTGGGGAATTGCTTCTTCTGGTTAATAAATCAGTAGACAATATAAAATTTTTAAATGAAGATGACATTAGTATGGTTCCACCTGGGTGCCGTTGTGCTGTGGTGTTTGTAATTGCAGTGAGGTTTGCTTGATTTTTTCCTGAGCTGAGAAAAGGCTTGGTGTGGTTCATTTAAATGGGAGGGATGGAAGTTAATATTTGTAGAGCCCTCTCATGCCGGGAGCTGTGTTAAGTACTTTATGTACATTTAACCCTCATAAGAATCCTTTTAAGAAAGATAGTATCATCTCTATTAGACAGAATTGGCTTCAAGATGTTTAGTATCTTACCTGAGGCACACAGCTAGTGAGTGGTGTAATCTGGATTCAAAATGCAGGACCCTAGCTCGAAAGTCTATGCTCTTTATAGGCTTTTGTGCCTCTGGGGTTATTACGCAAAGAGGCAGGAATTTTCGTTTAAGGGTTCTTTGATAACTAGATTAGTGATATCTATGTATAAAAAGGGACAGTGACAAACAACTGTTTACAGAATGCTTTCAATGTGTGAGCCCCTCTGATGAAGGCTGGACTGACAAGCGATGGGTTGGCTCCACTGTCTGAGTCCCTACTACTTGGCAAGCATGTTACCAGATACTTTGCCTGAGTTTTCTTATTTAACCTTCATGATAACTCTGTGATAAATGCCTATGTGATAAGTATCAGTACCTTTAATTCACGGTTTGGCAAAGAAAAGTAACCCACTTGAGTACATAGACTTTAAGTGGCAGAACCAGGATCTGAACTCATGTTTGAGCTGCCTATAAACAAATAATGGCTGTCAATGGGAATCATGCCATAACATGCTCACCCCATGGTAGAGGATCAGTGCATTTAGCAAACACTTATGTCATACTTTCTACTTGTACCAAGAAAGAAAAGGAGCAGGCACACCTAGGAAAAATAGCAGCTGGCTGAGAAGGGTAGGAATGCTTCTGGAGGAGGAGATACTTGATTTGGTTCCTAGCTGGAGGGAGGGGGTGGAGAAGTGTAGTTGAGAATCCAGTCCTCTTGGGGCAACCAGGAGGGGCCCACAGAGGGGTAACATGCTGCCCGTCACCCTGGGCAGGAGTTCTTGTGGCTCTCTGCCATCCTTCTTTCTAATTGCCCACACTGTCTTCCTGTGGGCTCCCTGTTTCCCCCTCTCCTCCTCTCAGGAACAAGGTTGGAAAGCCTTCACCATTAGGAGTCTCAGAGTTATGCAGAGGAGACAGCTGGATGCCAATGGAATAGTTGATCCTTTACTTCTTCCTGAAGATTGATCTTCTTTTAGATGACATTTTTCCTTAAAATGGAATTGACATTTTTTGTTGTTCTGATATAAAAGTAATTCATACTTATTACAAAAGAATCAAACTCTTAAGAAAAGCACAAAAAGGTAAACAAACAACTATAATCTCACCAGTTGGAGATAACCAGTCAAAATTTCATTTGTTTCTACAGTCATTTTATTTTAGTGTATATGTGAACACACCTCTCACTGTCTGTTTCTGAATATAATACTGTTTCTAGTCTGCTTAGTCTCTTAACCATAGCCCTCAGTTATCTTTATATGTCAGTATATTGAGATGCATACCGTTGTTTCTAATGACTACTGAGTGCTCCGTTGAATGGTTGTACAACAACTTTTCTTTAGATGGTATATTGGTCAGGGTTCAGAAAGGAAAATGGAAATGACTTTAGGTATTTTCAGTGTAGATAATTTAATAGAGAGTTGGTTACACAGGAGATGAAGGAAGTGAGAAGAGCAGGAAATTGTTCTTCTCCTGGGCTGGGGGGCATGTGGGAGAAGGTGGCGGGACCACAGGTCAGGGGCCAGGACCGAGGCAAGGGCTGCCCTGCCCAAGCTGGGACCACAGGAATGACTGTTTATAGGAGCTTGGTCATGCAGGAGACACAGTTACTGTTGGGGTGCTACTGGTAACAGAGAAAGGTGGGGACAAACACCCTGGCCTCCCCCTGTTCTCTGCCCTGTGATGTCCCACCTGTGCCTCCCCTTGGACAAAACGGCCTTGCTGCAGCCAGAGGGCAAAAGAGTTGAGATGTGTCTTTTCCTCTGGTGCAGAGCAGAGGAAGAGTAAAAAATTTTCTGAGATCAAACAGGCAAATGACTGGCGTGAAGGAACTGGACAACTTAGTCCAAAGGTTTTTTGTATGACTGAAAAACTTGGTAGTGCTATCTTTGTAGCACTCTTGTATGCCCGGCATGGGGGAGAGTCCAGTTGGAAATGCGCAGAACTACAGACCATTATCCCTGCTCTGTTGTAAAGCTCAGCAGGTTGAGAATAACAGTGCTAACAGCTGTCGTTTGTTGAGCATATACTAACCATGAGGCACCGTGTTATATTACCATTTTAATCATCATGGCTCATAGAAGTGCATTCTATTTCTTAACACATCTCATTCAGTCATTATATAAATGTATACCTTGTTTAGTGCAGGACGTGTTCCTGGAGACAAACGTACTCGCTCAATCAGCACTTTGCAAGGTCATGGTACCAGGCCCCTGCAGCTCTGTGTTCTAGTCTTCAAATGCTGCAGTCACCCTTCAGTGCAGTCTCGTGAGATTGTGCCTGGTGTCTAGCTACGTTTACTCTGCTCACCATTCCTGACAGTTGTGGGCTAGTCTACCCAGGCTGCTCGGATTTTATGATGTCCTCCCTAGTCACCAAAGTGGTCACCAGTCTTGAAGGGTTCCCTCACCTTTGCTCCTTGTGTTCTGGAAGTTTTTATCTGTAAAACTTGCATTTTATCATCATGTGCCAGATTTTTTTTTGTTACACACCTTTTGCCAACCATTATGGGTATAACCCTCGGTGAGTAAAAACTGTTGACCAGAGCACAAACCCCATGGTGGAAAGAGAGGCCACAGCAGAGTAAACACACTGTGGAGCAGAATCAATTCAGTATTGTGTGGCAGGGCACTCACTGGCTGGGGCTTCGGCAGTCCAGGGTTGTTTTCCCCGGCTGGGAGCAGAGGTAACTTCTGGAGGAAAATAGATGCATATTAAAAGTATACTGCTGCAGCTTGTGTGACTGTATGTTTTTGGTTGTTAGGAAAGGATTTCGGAGGCAGTGGTTAAGTGGATGGACATTCCTCAACAAAGGCCTGCTCCGCTGCCGGCTGTATGCCTCATAACAACAAGGACTAGGTCTTTATGTTTTTTGATCATGACTGTATCTCTAGCTTCCTGCACAGTACTTGGGAAAACAACAAGTATTTACTTGGGAGTGAATACACAAACTGTCATATAAACTATCCCCATTTTACAGCCAAGAAAATCGAGGCTCCAGGAGGCGAGATAACCATCAAGTGGTAGAGCTGGGTAAGGATGGGTCCTGCCTGAGACTTTTGTGTGCACAGTGTATTCTAAGACTACTCAGTTTTCCAGAGAGTCATCTCAGGGATACACAGTGGTGCTAGCATGGGTGGAGCCAGGTTTTGTGGGGCCTGGCGCTTATACAATGTAAGAGCTCTCTTTATGAAAAAGGATGTAAAATTATATATACAAACTTAGGAGTAAGATTATTCAGGCTGAGAAAATAAATCATCATAAAATTAAAAATTTTAAAAAGCTGACATATATGACAAACATGACTTAGTCCAGAAAAGATTTATATTGTAAATTAATTCTCTGACACACCTCTATAATAAATCCCTCTCTCTTTTTTTGCTTTATGCTCTTTGGTTGTCTCTTTATATGACATTAATTTTGTAATATTTTCTACAAAGAGATTATAAAGATAATTCAGTGTTCCCTCTAGCATGGCTGATGAAATTTGTTTTTTTATTTTTGATGATTGGAAGAACAAAGCACTGACTTCTCACACAGATGTATTTTACTCACCATTTATAATGTACCCCTCAAGCACAGGGATTCTAATTAATTATAGGTCATGTGACTCCCACCAAGAAATAAAGGAACGAAGTATGCACATTTATAATTGTGTATGCTGCATTCTTGAGGATGCTCCCTTTGGGAGAGAACTTCCTTTTTGAACAGGCATTAACAAGAACCATTTTGCATGTCCGATGACTGGAGGACCATTCCATGGCCTAGAGTCTGTCTCTGTGTCTTTCAGATCTTGTTCCTTCTCCACTCGCATGCTTCCGGTGCTGGGCACTGTAGGGCATGTTTCTGGCCCTGACATGACATGACTTCTCGCCCTGTTCTTATGTGTTACCATAAATGGGAACATTCTTGAAAGTTATCCCCATGCCACAATGGATGGCAGTAATTTTACTTGTACATAAAAGTACCCCAAATGGCATAATTCATCCAAGTGAGTTCTTTCTGAATATACCTCCACTGATTCCTCTTAGTTGGATTCTAGTGCTCATTGGAACAAAGTGGAGTATGACAGAGGGGGACATGGCATGGAAGGAAGCAGAGGTCTTAACTGATTGTGGTTAAAAGATCTAACTTTTGCACATTTTAATCAAATGAATATTCACATGAGCACATTACAGGGCCTGCCCATGTTTGAGGAGGGTCCCTGAGGCTTATTACCTTTATAGCACACCTGCCTCAAGCCCAGGGGAACGCTGGACCCCTTGGGCTGCCTTGGCTGAAGTTTTCATTGGATTTGTGCTGAATGTGAAGGTGGTAGGACTGGGAGCAGCCTGAAGGAAGGAGCCTTGTTTTTATAGTGCAGGTCATAATTAAGCAGTCAGTGAGTAGCACAGCCAATGAGCTAGAATTGAGTAGATGATGGGAGTGGCCATCCTGAAACCTGTCGGTGTCACTAATAACAGTCAACAGAGCTGCTGACATTTGTTGAGCACTTTCTGTGGCCTGGTACTATGCCAGGAGCTTCTCTGGCCCTGTTTCGGTGAATCTCTCTGTTATGTGTCAAATTTTTGGCCTCTAGAAAGATCTGTTGAAGTTCTAACCCCTGGTACCTATGAATGTTCCTGTCCCCCAGTTCTGCACAGCTAGGCTTGCGTCTCACTGGGCACACTTAAAACTGTCGAACTTGGCAGAGCAAGTGCCTTCCCTTTGAGGGCCTTCTCGAAGGCTGTGGAGGCCAGAGTGTTGGGAAGCCTGAAAGGAAAGACGGCTGCCGCAGGTCTTGTGTGCGACTGTTAACAAGGGTTTACGGCAAACTTGCTGTATGCCAGGGTCTGTGTGAGGTGCAGAGATGATCAGAACATTACTTTTTCAGTGCTTAGTGTGGATTCAAACGTATGAACATCAAGATATAGCTTCTCATCGATAAAAAGACTTTAGTAATTTTTTTTTATTATCAATGATGTTGTCTTTCCCATTTTCAGTAAGTAAAGGCTTTTAATGTTTAAAATTTATTTTCTGTACTCTTGTTTGAAATTCCTGTTTCATGATTCAGTAACAGTATTTTCAACCACTTTTATTTATTGAACACCTACCTTATACCAGCCCTATATCTGTTCAAGTCTCTGAAAATAGAGTGGTGGAAGTGAATGGAATAATCTTAGCCTTGTAATTCTCCTGTTCTATGCACTGGGCAGGTGACAGAGTGAGGAACAGATACACTATTGTTGCTTAACCTTGAATCATGAACTCCTAATGGATGTGAGAGTTCATGGACACTTTAGAAGGTATACCAAACCCCTGAAATGATTTGTGGTGTGTTTATGTGTGTAGATATGTCTTTTTATTCTTGGGAGAAAACATGTAGTTTAATTAGATTTTTAATGGGATCTGAAACAGATTTAAAGGAATTTCAACGTTAACTCATTTTGTAAAGTGAATCTTCTACAATGTGCATGCCTTCTCACAATTTATCTATTCAAAACTATTTAAAAATATAACTTGATTTTTCCCTTTTCCTTTACATTCTGATTTTAAAAAGTCCCATTTCCATGAATTAGGGCTAGCCTGAATTTCTGTTAGTCTATTTATATATAGATCCTGTAGTAATATCCAGTAGTAAGTTCAGGGCATTTATAAGGTGTCTCTTCAAGAGCTGATTCAATTTTTTAATGATTGGAAGCACATTGTTTTAAAAACATTATGACCATCAGCACTGTGGGCCACCTAGAGTAGGCTCGTGGATGTTGGTCACCCTACTTATAGCCCTTGCCATCCTCCCAGCATTTAAATTATTTGCCTATGACTCTGAAACACTACTGTTTCAAGAAAATTTGTGAATCTAGACTTGTCGAAATACAGACCTGAAATCAGACTCGTTTCCTTTATTCTCTGGTTGTCTCTTCTTATGTACAGGAGATTGTATAAGGCACAGAATCATCTTGCTAACATAAGTTTAGTAAACTGTGTGATTCTCCTTTCTTCTGTGCCCTGAGTAGTCCCTGCCAAAAACAAGAACACACTTAGAACAATAATGACGAAATGCTTGAGTGTGCTTGCTATAGAACTCCTAACAATTTTCATCAGACTTTATACCTAAGAAAAAGGAAGTGAGGATATACTGCTTTAGTATTTACTATTGTTCCAGAATATATCAGGAGGAGCCAATGGTGGAGGTGGAAGAGAGGTTCATGTGGAGCTATTCCTGTTTCTGAAGGCGCTTACAACTGGTGTTGGCAGAGAACGTTACTATGTATAATCCTGCCCTACGTAGTCCCCCTGTGGCTGTCCCAGATGTACATAGTAAAATTGTCATGGATGCCTCTTAGTTGGTAAATTGCTTTGAGTGACAACAATCACTGATGGCTCAGGGACAGCCATGGGCTGATTTAGGGGGTCTGTTCTTTAATCAGGTACCTAAGAGCAGATCCTGAGAGTGTGAGTAGAGAAGAGTAATCTTTCTTTGTTGGGGAGGGAGGTGAATTTCCTTGTGTATGCTCTAGACATCACAGGTAGGGGTTCAAGATGGTAAGAGAGTTCGAAGGAGGCATGGATAAGAGAACAAGGGGTGAGTTAAGGAACTGGAAGTTTCTTAAAGATATGTCTTTTTCTTTCCTGTTTGACTGAGAATGAGGCTTATCTTTTTCCAAGACCTTGGAGTCTTAGACTAGACTCCTAAAGAAGCCTCTTTTCTCTGAGGAATAAACCCATTGGCTTAGGTGTGCCAGAAGAAACTAGGAGAGATTTGACCCTTGAAAGCAGGTAACTGCCCCTGGTAAAATTTGTGTTTATATGGCTTTTTGCTTGAGGACACTCTCTAGTACTGGAGCATGGGGGTGGTTAGAAGACAATAAAAAAGAACTGTGTTATTAGTGAGTTAGGAGTTGGAGGACAGAGTTCAGAGCTGCCAGAACAACTGGAAAGTGAGGGAGGAAATTTCAGAGAGGAGGGCAACCACATAAGGAGGAACATGAAAATCATTGTTAACTTTGCCCAAATCATGACTGACATCTGAGCTTACATGAATGAGGGAGACTCCAACACTGCCAACAGAAAGCAACAGCTGAACAGTGGAAGGAACTGAGAAATTTTAGCTGGTACCCTTGGCAGAGGAAGCTGAGTTTGGAGTTTCAGTCTAGCATAGACAGTTTGCTAAAACATATTCATATTTAAAAAACAAAAGATAAAAGAATCCAGATTCTCTTAATGTATCCTACATAGTATCCATTACACAATAAAAATTACTAGAAGAAACAAGAATGTATCTATAAACAATAGCTAAGAGACAAAGCAGTTAAACAAACTGACCCTGAGATGATCTAGATGTTAGAATTAGGAGATAAATACTTTAAAGCAATCATTGTAAATAACTTTAAAGATTTAAAGGACAAGGCAGTCTAAATGAATACACAGATTAAGGAATCTAAGCAGAGAAATGAGAACTATTTAAAAAGTGAAAATCCCAGTGTTGAAAAGTATAGTATCTGAAATTAAAAGTTTATTAGATGTGCTTAACAGCAGATTGTAAATGGTAGAAGGAAGAGCCACTGAACCTGAGGTTAGACCAATTTAAAAAATATTCAATCTGAAAAACAGAAAAAAGATAGAAAAAATTTAGCAGCTTCAGAGACCAATGGGACAATATAAAGTTGTATAGTACATGTGTAATTGGAATCTCAAAAGACATAGGAGAGAAAGAAGCAGGAAAAATATTTGTGAAATAATGTTCCTAAAATTGGTGGAAAAAACTAACTTATAAATACAGCACAGTCAACAAACCCAAAGCAGGATAAATATAAAGAAATCTGCCCTTAGGCAAATTATAGTAAAATTGTTAAAACCAAAGAAAGAGAAATATTGAAAGCAGTCAGAGGGGGAGAAATGATATATTACATACGCTGAGAATAATGGCATTAATAAACTGACTCCTTACTAGAAATAATGGACACCAGATGACAACGGAACAACATTTACAGTACTAAATGGACACTAAAAATAAATCTGTCAGTTCTTAAATCTGTATCCAACAAAATATCCATCAAATATGAAAGTAAAATATTTTAGTGAAGTAAAAGCAGAAAATGTCACCAGCATAACTGTACCACAAAATGTGCTAGAGGAAATTCTTCAGGTTGAAGGGAAGTGACACCAGATGACAACACAGATCTATAGAAATGAATTTTGTGTATGTATATAAAATTTATAGGATTGTTTATATATATATTTCTTCATTTATTTAAAAGAGATATGGATATTTAAAACAAAGTAAACCACTGTATTTGGTTTATGATGTATGTAGAAAACACACACACATTCATATATATGAACATCAACAATTGTCCATAGTGACAGAATAGGGGATGGGGTAAATGGAATTTTTTGTTTCTTACACAAAATGGTACAATATGAACTAGATTGTCAAGTCTAAGGTAAGGATACATATTGTAACTACTATATCAATCACTAAAAATAAAAGTAAAGCAAAATATATAGTCAAAATAGACAGAGGGATTAAAAGGTATACTGAAAAATTCAATTAAGTCCAAGGAAGGAAGAAAAGGAGAATGAGAGTATTAAAGAATAGATGGAACAGAGAACACAAATAGGAAAATGTCAGACCTGAGTCTACCATATTAATTACTATATTAAATATAAATAAACATTTATATAATAGGCAGAGATTGTCCAATTGGACAGAAAGGGAAGATAACTAAATGCTATGTGTAAGTGGCCCACTTTAAATACAGAGGAATGGATAAGTTGAAAATGAAAGTGTAGAGAAAGATATACCATGTAAAAAATAAGCAGAATTAAACTGGAATGACAGTGTTATATCAGACAAAGAAGACCTCAAGACCAGCAGTGTTACCTGAGATAAAGAAGGACATCTCATGATAATGAAAGGGCCAATTCATCCAGAAGACCTAACAATTATGAATGTGTTTGTTCTTAATAACATAGCTTTAATATAATTGAACAAAGACAGCTAAAGGGAGAAAGATTCTTTATCATAGATGGAAATCTCAACACAGCTCTGTCAGTAATTAACAGAACAAGCAGACAAAAATTAAGAATACAGAAGATCTTTAAAACACTATCAACTGTCTTGATCTAATTGATTTTTATAGAACATTCTACCCAACAGAAGAACATATTTTTAAATATATTCTTGCCAATAAAGACCATCTTGTGTCATAAAATAAGACTCATATTACAAAGGATTGAAATCTTAGAGTTTGTTCTCTGAGCACAATGGAATTAAATTAGAAATCAATATTTTAAAGAATAGCAAATAAATGGAACCTATGTCATGCCATGTCTACAGTCTCCACAGGAGCCCTGGGGAGGCACTTTTCTGTTGTCCAAAGCAGAAGGACACCCTGCATTCAGGGTCAGGTCTGGTCAGTCCATCATAATGAGAGAAGACAATGACATTTACCGAATTCTCACTGCTTGCATAGCTATCTCTGTTGAGAACTGAACTCTTAAGTGACTTACTCAAATTTTGTGGGTAGTAGGTGGGAAAGCTGAGATTGGGGTCTGGTCTGTCGGACTCCCAAGGCCCTTCGTTGGACTATATTAAAGTATGGTCTGTAGTCATATGTATGTCATTGCATTTCCTTTCCTGATGAGACTGTGGTCTTTACAGATGAAAATTTGTCCATTGTCTGCTCTTCTTGTAGCTGTTATTTTTCCATTTTATATAATTTTTTGCCTTTATTAACATTAAATATGCACAGAAATCTTCCTTTTGCACCTCAGTTGAAGATCTAGACTTCCCTGGATCTAGTGAGGTGACCTCTGACACACACACACACACACACACACACACATATGTATGTATGTATATGGATGTACACAAACATACGTATGTATATATGCATACATATTGTACAAATAATATATATTTATACAAGTGATATATACTTTGGTCTTTTTTTGAAATTCATGCAAGCTAAAATTCCTTAAGCGAATGTGTTAAAGTTC
This sequence comes from Eidolon dupreanum, assembly GCA_028627145.1. Classification (NCBI taxonomy): domain Eukaryota; kingdom Metazoa; phylum Chordata; class Mammalia; order Chiroptera; family Pteropodidae; genus Eidolon; species Eidolon dupreanum. Next base: position 26,445,583 of record CM053515.1, read on the forward strand.
ATTGGGATTAGTTCTGACATCCTTTTGCTAGAGGGCTCCATTTCCAACTCTGAAAGCAGGGATTCCTCTTATCAGGAAGCCTGTGATGGAGGCCTGTGGTCTGTAGTCTGTGTGCTTCATCAAAGCCCGGGTCCTGGGTCCCTGCCACATGAGCCTGTGTCAAGCTTCTGTGTGGTGTTGAGTACACCTTTTAACTTGTCTCCTCGGGATGATGAATTGTACTAGTGGAGCATCAGCCACCTCTACCAGCCCTTCCAGAGGAGAGCCTTAAACTGGGATTTATCTGTGCTTGTCACAGATGAGTGCTGTTTACTTAGGAGGCCTGCATTAGTGTCAGGCCAGTGGGAAAGGCTTTCCATCTACTAATTCACTAGATAGCACCTGTCAAACAGTGCTGTTCATAGGCAGAGCCAGGAACACAATTTCACAGCCTGGACGTGCCTTTAGTTCATATTCAGTCAGCCATGCCACACTGTAGCTGCCCATCACAACTTCTGTGTTTTCTGGGCACCATTCCTGGCTCCTTTGCTCATAACTCTCAGAACTAGAAATTATGCACTTTAACTCAGCGTAGGCCCTGCATTTGAATCTCGACTCTACCTCTGTCTACCTACATGACTTGTGACATTTCAGAAGTCATATTGCCTTTTGGTGCTTTAGTTTCTTTAACCTCTTAACAGGAATAACAATAAAAACTACCTTTCTGAGTTGTTCAGAAGATTCAATAGGTGATACATGAGGAAAAGCCATTTATAAAAGGAAGTGATACACTATTGTGCATTTATTGTTTTACATCTGAGTGACTTCACTGATACTTGATATAAATCAGACTGCATCCAACAATACTTTTTATTTTTTCAGTAAAGCATTTTCTAAGCACGTTTGGTCAATGAAGTTGAGTGTTCCGCCAACTTCCTGATGCCAGCATTGTAAATAATGTTTACAGGTGGACATAATTGGGTGGGGGAATATGTAGCTACTTTTGCAAGTACTTGGATACATTAGGTTTGATGAAATACAGACAAGACCATCTTTGGTTGAAGGGGATATTAGCTCTGTGCCATCGTTAGTGGAGCTCAGAGAAGGAAGGGTGGAGAGGAGGGGCGGATATAAGCCTTAGTGCAGGTGGTAACATTGGGGCAACCTGCTGACAACTGATCAGAATTATGTGAAGAACAATTATTGATTTATGGCTGCAAGGGATGTAGATGTTTATTGCAGAAAATTGGGGAAATATGGAAAAGTATGAAAAACAACAACAAAAATAACACCTGTATTGTAGCCATGCAGGTAAATTTTTGTTATATATCTATGTATTTATTCAAAGTGTTTACTGTATGCCTCCTACGGGCCAGGTGTGGGGATACACCAGTATCTCAAGGGAAGTAGAGGAAGACAGACAATAAACAAGTGATAAATACTACAGAGAAAAATAAAGGGAGAGAATCAGTGCCAGGAATAGTGGCTTGTGGGGGTAAGAGAGAAATTTAAGAAAAAGATAATAGTGAAGGAAGGACTCATTTAAAAAGGACAATTGAGCAGTAATCTCAAGATAGAGTCAGTCATGTGGGTAATTGAAGGAAAAACGTTTCAGGTGAGAAAACAGCGAGTGCAAAGGTTCTGAGGCAGGAGAGTGCCTCCTATGTTGATGCAGCAGAAGGCGAGTGTGGCCAGAACAGAGTGAGCAGAAGGGAGAGCTGGAGAGTAGGAAGAGCAATGAGGGCCAAACCCTGCAGTGTGTGATTGGTCCCTGGAGCCTTTTTTCTTTCTCTCTGTGATGCTGTTTGTCTATAGAACCCTGCATAAGAATGCCAATTGAAATGTGAAAATAATGAGAAATTTTAGCTTAGGATAAGGGAGACAATAATTCCATTACCTCTTCCTTGTGTTTTAAGTTGAGCTCACATATGCGTAGGCAGCATGTTGTAATGCAAACAGCGGTGATGGCATTGTAGGACTTGCATTCAAATCTTGATTCTGTCATATCCAGCTCTGTGACTTGGCCTTTGGGCACATCATTTAGTTTCTTTGAGTCTCAATTTCCTCATCTACAAAACTTCCTTGACTGAACTTTTGAGAATGAGTAAGTATTTAGACACTCACACTCACACACACACACACACACACACACACACACACACACTCTCTCTCTCTCTCTCTCTCTCTCTCTATATATATATATATATATATATATACATATATATATACACATATATATATATATATACACATATATATGTGTATATATATATATCTGTGGGTGGTGGGGAAAGAATACGAAATAAGATTAAACATTCAGTGCCTCAGTCACACTAGTTATATTTCAGGTACTCATTACCTGCATGTGGCCGTTGCACTGGGCAGTGCAGAAGACAGATCATTTCCATCATCACCAAAAGTTCTATGAGACAGTGCTTCTCTAGAGCAGGGGCAGACCCCTACTCCTCCTGAGTGCTTGTCCACGTGTGTGGTGAGGGCGAGACTATCTTGCTTTGTGGTGGTATTTCATAATGCTGTGTCTGGACCACCATGATCTGATCACAATCACTTTGGGGAGTGGGGGTGGGGAGTGAGATTTCTAAGCCCCAGGACAGAGTTCCTGAATCAGAATTTCTGAGGGCAAGGCCAGGAATCTCTTCACCATTTTCTCTGGGATTCCAGTGCAGGCTAAAGTTTGTCATTTGAGGCTCTTTGAGGGCACCGTCAGATTTAAGGTATGTTGTACCCTTAAGATGCTCCAATATTGTGAGCTACAGAATTGCACAAAATTATTACTAATTGCATATTGCTTTGGTGAGTTAGTTCCCTTCCTTCTGGTCTACTTGAAATTAGGCTAATTTGTTGGACTCTGTTAACTCCCCTGCAGATAGTATTTCATGTGCTTTCATAAAAGCTGCCTACATGTTATTTGTACTTTCAATGTGTTCCTGAAATGAATAATACTTTGTGTTGATTTATTAGATTTATTTATGAAAAATAAGCTCAATACCCAAAGGCCTATAGTAGACAATGAAAAAAAAAATCCACAAACCAACCACAGAATTGAATTAAACAACAGTGGCTATAGTTTTCTTACAGGAACATGCCAGATGGGCAGCAGCCACAGGGGATTACTAGACCAAGAAGATAAACAAGATTAAAATGAAATTATTTCTCATTCCAAATCAGGATTTTCCATTGTATTTGTAACAACAACTCTGGAGGAAATACAACCTGTGAAGAGTTTACTGTCACGGTGCCTGTTGTGTGCGCAGCGATAAATCAGTGGATTTATGGATTTAATTTTCTCTTTCTATCTGAAAATATGAATTTAAAAGTTAAGGTGTGTATCTACAGGTAGTAAAATACCATTTTGTTCTTCCTCGCTGGCTGAGTCTTGCACAGAATTAAACTCACAGGAAAATCTTGTTAAAGATGGGTCGATTCATTACGCCACAGACATTCATTAGCAGGTGACAATCCTGGCTATGAGTTCAGTTCTGCCAGGGAAGGGCTGCATCCTGACAGCTATTTGCTCTGGAAGATGTTGGGTGACTCAACGGTTTCAGGTCATGTCTTCACCCATGGTAGCTGCCCTAGCATTTTGTTCTGGCTCACCTCTACCTTTTTTTTTTTTTTTTTTCTTTTTTAAAGCCATACTAGTGAGTAGGGACAGCATAGAGTTTTCTCATGGAACCATGCTGCATTTCTTTTCCAGAAGCTGAAAAGGGACTTGGGGGTTCAGTTTAAGATCATTCCCATTCGAAGCCTTCCTTAGAGGTAATTCAGACTTATTGGCTTTACCCCACCCAATTGCCATCACTTGTTTTGGACAATGTCCCTACTCATACCTTATTTAGAGACTGCTGCTGTGTTAGACTCTTATGGTTGCCAAGAGAGTGAAACCTAACTCAAACTAGCTTAAACACAAAGCTAGTTATGTTCCACATAATTTTAAAGCCCAGCAGTGTGTTTGAGGCAGGGCTCCCCAGGGGCTGTTCTCGCTTTCTCTTCATCTCTCGGCTGCAGCTCCTTTGACACATTGGCTGTATTCTCAGACATGCTCTTCCCATGTGGCTGGGAGTGTGTTCTGGGGAAGTTTCAAGACAGCTCTTCCTAACAGAGTCCTGTGGAGAGAGAACCCTCTCTCTCCAGCATCTGTATGCAAACCCAGAGGGGACGCCTACTGACCCGTGGGATCTCATGCCCATTCCTGTGTGAATCACTGGTGTGAGGTAAGGAGGGTGAGCTCACGTGGTCTGGCCCTGAGTCATGTGGCCTTCTGTGTGGCTGGAGGTGTGGTCAGCTGGGCCTGAACCATAGTTAAAGGGTTCTTTTATGAGAAGGGAGGTGACCCTGTAGGACAGATGTTCACTTCAGCGCTCCAAGCAGAGCATCTTGAGGCCTCACTCTAGTTTTTGTCTGTTGTAGGGCGTCCTTACACCTCAGTTCACCCCTCTCCCAGCACAGGAGAGTGCCATTCTTACCAGCTGGGTTTGGCTCTGGCCTCGGCCTATAAAGCAACCTCTCAGGCATGAACCTCTCCTCCCATATCCCACTTCAGTGCTGGTGGCCTCCCTGGTATTGCCATGGGAACACCATGATATCAGGGCCTAGTCTGGCTTATAGACTTTACTGGCCTTCCAGGTGAGAGAGTTTGGGGTTCAGATCCTGCCGGTAACCTTAATTAGCTGTGTGAAGGCAGTTTTCTGAGCCTTGTTTTCTTCATCTCTCAAATAGGGACAAAATTATTAGCTACTTTATAGGGCTGTTATGAACATTAAATCAAAGTTGGCATGGAGAGAGAGTACTCAGCCCATTGCCTGGCTCCTAGTAGGTGCTTTGTAAACAGTGGCTCTTCTTCTTGCCTTGTCTTCACTCTCCCCATTGCTGAGGCAGATGGTATATCTCCTGTTCTTCCTTAGGTTGGCAGGTAGTTTAGGGAGGTGCATAGTATATGGCTAAGCATGTGGATTGTAGAGCAAGACCACCTGGACTGAATCCATACTCTCTGTCTCTTGTTAGTTGTGTGACCTTGGGTTGGCCACTTAACTCCTCTGGGCTTGGGCACCTCATCTGAAGAATGAAATAGGAGTTTATGAGGGTTATGAGCTTGAAACGGTGCAAACACTTCGTAAGTGATTAATGCGTGCATTGTTACTGGTGCCAGGGCCAGGTTTCCCTTGCACCTCTCTGGCTTCCCAGACTTGTCAGGGTTGAGACTGGGACGGTGCCCCTTCCTCTCCCTGACTGTGGGGTTTGCGCATCCAGCGGTTCACCCAGTGCCAGAAAAACACATTCAACATGTGAACGTTTCCCTGAAAATGTCTTTCTGGAAGAGAATTTCTTCATTTCCAACCAAGCAATGACCTGGCTAGATCACATAAATACAGCAGGGACTATTTCTATGTTTCTCATCCTTAAACTTTTTATTGGGTGTAATACATGTGTGTACAAAGTGCCAATAAAATAGACTGATCTCCACGTGAGCATGCCCAGACGACCAGCACCTAGGTCCAGACACAGAATGTGTTAGCACCCCAGAGGCCTGACTCGTCCGCCCCTAATTGTATTCCTTCCTGACTTCTTTCCCCTCTCTCCTTCCCAGAGGTTACTGCTGTTGTAACTTTTCATTGTACATTAGTTTCAACCTTGTTTTTGAACTTTATACAAGTGACATCATATAGTTTATATTCTTCTGTGTCTGGTCTTTTTTCACTTGGTAATTATGCACATGATGTCATCCCTGTTGAAATACGTAACAGCAGTTCATTTGTTTTCATTGCTGCCTAGCATTCTGCTGGATGAACAGACTCCGATTTGCCCATTTGCCCATGCCACTGTTGGATATTTGAGCAAGTGTTGCAGTTTATGAATTCTCTTGTCTGTTACTTTTCGTATACCCGTACTCGCTTCTGTTGCACATATTCGTGGAGGCAGCACCTCAGTGCCACACTCTCGCCAGCAGCGCATCAGAGTGCCAGTCCCCTCGCATCTTTTCTTATATTGGGCCTGCGGATCGTTTACTATTTTAGTCCTTCTGTTTATTTTCGCCTAGGGGTATCCTATTTTGGGAAGTGCCTGTTCAAATCTCTTGCTCCTTACTTTTAATTGAGGTGTCTGTCTTTTTCTTATTAATTTATACAGTCTTTATATATTCTGGATGCAAGCCATTTGTTGGTTTTAAATGATGCAAATATCTTCTCTCACTCTGTGGCTTGTTTCTTTCCCTCTCCTTATGGTGTTTTTTTGATGAGGAAGATGCTTTATGAGTTTTCTTGTTTGCATACCATTTCCCTTACATATTTTAAAGCAACATCTAGAAAAATGTGGTTTCTCGCTCTTGTTGAGTGGAGTGTGTAGCAGTCTGTGGCCTTGTTCTGCTTTCAACCAGCACATCTCCAGCTGGGAGACTTGTGTTTTTTCCTCCTGAATTGATTTTTCTTTATGAGGAAACAAAACCACCTTCACTCACCTTTGCCTCTGGCTTATATGCTTGGGTTTTTCCCCCCTCTTTTTTAAAGACTCTAAGTCACTGAAACTTTGGACCTGTTCTTAGACCATGGAGCAAGAGAATGCTGTGTTTTAAAGAAAAGCAACAGGCTAATAAATCATTCCCTTTTCTCTTTTTCTCTTAAAATGGTAATATGATGGGCAGGCTTTGAAAAGAATTAAAAATGCATGTAAGTGAGAATCATCTATTAAACAATAATTCCACTAATTATGGCTGCTCATTATGAACATTAATCAATCCTTTTGCTAAGCACTTGACACGGATTACCTCATTTGGGCATTGTAAAGTCTGTAAAGTTGGCCCCACTAACAACCTAATTTTATATATTGGAAAAGTGAGGTTCCATACTTTTCCAAGGTCACACAGTCAGTGAACATTGGAGCCAAGATTTAGAGTAGGCTCTGTTGGACTCCAGAGCTCAGTGCTCTGCCCTGCTAGCAAAGATGCAGCCTTGCTTTTTGCAATTTGGATCAAGCCAATCAAACCACATTTCAGGCCTCCTGCTATGAATAGTTCAATACTAATGAAAAATTAGGTAGCTTCTCCTTGCCTAGTTTTCCATCTCAGAAATAAATCAGGAAGACTGTCTCCTCGTGCCTTTTAAAGTTACTCAATTTCTCCTCATTCTGGAAGGCATTGCATCCTGTTCCCCTGGTGCTATCAGGAGGACCTGGAAGTTTTGTGTAAAATATGGTGATCTTCAGAGTTTAACAACAACCTGGTCTAAAATCATGTTTGCAAAAATCATTGTGAGTCCAGATTTCCCTTTTAAATGTAGTCTGATGTCCAAGCTTAGCAACAAATAACTGTCCAGTCTCAGGAACCTAGGAGAGGCCAGTGATTAGAGTCTTTGGCTGCCTACAGATTCTCTCTCTATCCTTTGGTTGAAAACCTTTTCTGTCCAGCCCACTGACCAAATTCTCACAGCTATGAGGGTGGGAATTGGCCCTGGTTGGGGAGATAGGACACTCATAAGAGAAGCATTAAGTAGGATTCAGGATGCTGCACTGGGCTCTCTATGTTGTGGGCAGCTTATTGTCAAGACTTGGAACAAAGTCGGTGTGGGTATGTCCAAGGGTCCCTGAGTTTCTCTGATTCTTGGTTTATGGCCAGAGTAGAGTAACAGCTGCCATTACCTGTTCTTTCAAAATGTCAATAGCACTGTGCCTTGAGTAGCACAATTTTCCACAGTTGATTTAGAAGCTACCTCTACATTGTGGAAAGAGAAAATCATATAGAAGCTGGGGCTGGACCTGGCTCCCTCATGCTGGCTGAACGAGGCACCCTCAGTGCTCCGGGGGCCATAACAGTGGGACTGTTGTAGCTCAGCGACCTGTCATTTGGAGGTGACTCTTGCCACTTCTCTCCTTAACCAGAGGGTCTTGTCTTATTGTGCTTCCACTTGACTATTGATTACCCTTTACATTTAACTTAAAAATAGTATTTTCTTAATTTTATGGCTTGTGACTTCCACTCGCCCATTGCTTCTCTCCCCATGTAGGTACTGCCTAAAGCATAAACAGCTGTTTTCAGGGTAATTTTCCACATTGTCCTTTGAACAATTTAGCAGTCATGTAGGGGCCTGGGAATGACTGCCCTGGCCTGAACCAGCCATCCGTAGACACAACTACAGTGGCAGCATGAAGATGGGCTGTTTAGAGAGTTCGCAGCTTAGTAATTGCTGAGAGCAATTTGCTTTCTCTCACTAGAGTCTGTCTAGAGACAATTGCAGAAACTTTAAGGGGCATCTGAGAAAAATCTTGTCCTTGGAGTTGGACGTGAAAAAGAAAAACATGCAATTTCTTTCACTGGTTAACTAATTCCTAACAATTTATGTTTTTGCCCACTGAGGTCTCGGGAAGACATTTATGAGTGTATTTTTTTCCAATTGGGTAGGACGTGGGAGAAAGAAAGTCTCATGGATCCTCTTTCCCAGCGTGTCATTCCCAGGAAGTGTCATCAAGTGCTGAGGCAGAGGCAGGCCTCTGTGCTGTAGGACTTCCTGCAGGGTGTGGCTCAGCTTGCCTCCTGGGGGTTATGACAGGGAGTATGAGCCCAGGGGGTGGAGCATGTGGTACAGCACACGTGGACCATCCTGGGGCTGGGCCCCTGGCAGTCTTTTCCTCAGGAACTCTGGGCAGAAACAGTTAACATTATGTTACGACAGCTGTGCAGGGCCCTTGTGAGTCCCATGATGTATGGGTCATGGAGGAGGGGTTATAGCTTTGGAGGCAGTGGTCATGAGAACTGTAGAGGAGCCCATGGGGGCACCTGAACAGCAGTCACACTGGGTCTCACCCATTTTGCTTTCAGGTTAAGAATCCTTTTTGTTAAGGCTGGAACCTACACCATAAAAACTTCAAGATGTTAGGGACATTTTCCAGCTGCTCTTGGCTTAATAAACTCTTCAGTAGTGATCACCAAGGGAGTCAATAAATGTCTGTTGAACTGAATAAGATTTGTGTAAATCTTCCTTTAAAATACCTATTTTCTACTGTTATCACCTTTTGGAATAATGAAGCCCATTAATTCACACTGTGTGTGAAACAGCAGACTCTTTTTTTCCTTGCTACAAAACTCAATCCTGAGACTTTGGGGTAAGGGCGAGTTTGGTTTTCCTTAGTGGCTGAGGCCTGGTGCTCGAGTTCCTGTCACTGGCTTCCCCACCACCCTCCTGCTCTGTAAGTCTACACGCTTGACTCTATTCTGTCTCCTTTCGCTGTTCCATGCTGCAGGCTCACCTGGCTTTTGGTGAGGCTGCTCCTCCTTCATTCTTCCCTCGTAAGAGGCACACTAGCAAGGCTGCTGCAGGGGCCTAAGTGACATGCAGAAGAAGGAGTCTATTCTGGTGGGTGCAGCCTTGCTCAAGGGTGCAGCTGATGCATGCAGTGCACATGGGATTTCAGCCCCCACCCCTTTCCTGACCTGACATTCTGTACAGTGAGCAACCTGTACAACCATCCCCGGTGGCCCTGTGGACTCATGTGTGAGGTCTGCGGCCAGGGTTCAGTGCATAATAGACATTCAACAAATGTTAGTTCCCTTTACATTTCTTCTTACCCATAATATAAATTCACTCTTGGCCAAAAAGAGAGTTGCCAAGTTTAGAACATTTTTGAGGCCACGAGGTCTAGTGGGAAGTGTACCTGGCCCAGGCTCAGAACCTACCCAGCTTGCGCTTTGACTCTGCCAAATGTGTAAGCTCAGGCAGGTTTCCTAATATCTCAGCACCTCACTGCCCTTGTCTTCAAAATGGGACCACAGGCAGCATCAACCACGTAGAATGGTGGAACTCATAAAGTAGTCTGCCTAGAGCAGGGTGGACCAACTCAGCCTGCAGGCCAAATCCAGCTGAGGCCACTAGTTGAGAATACTTTTATACGTTTTTAAAAGGGAAGGGAGAGAAAAATGTGTGATTGTATGTGGCCGACAAAGCCGAATATATTTACTCTTTGGCTCTGCATAGAAAAGTTTGCCAACCCCTCCTATAGGGAGTGGAGGCCTGCCTAGCACAGGGTAGTACCTTTGCACATGGTATTCCCTCCTTTTTCTCCTCTTACAAATCTTTGTCCAGGGTTCCTCCCTTTTTGCATTTGATGCAAAAGCCTTCCATCACCAAGATTAGCTGCAAAGGCCAAAACGGGCGTCAGAGGGAGATCTGCTCGGAATGGAAATCCGTAGCAGTTCTGTGGTTTACGTCTTTTTCCCGCCTTTAGGTATAAAACTTATGGAGGAGCATGTGTGCTTATAGTTACCACAGGTGTAAGTAGCTTTGGATAATCTCTAATAAATCATCATGTTTAAGTTGAGTATTGGAACATTTTTCTGACAGACTCTAAACTGGTTATTTATTTTCTAGGAAAAATGTAACCAAAATGGCTTGGTAATGAACAGCTGCTGCTGTTATGGGACTTATTCACATTATGGTGAGGAAGATTTATATTTCCAGGTAGAGCGTAGTTGCAAAAGACTTAAGAATAATGTGGTCCTCGAAGAGCAGAGACAGTGTTAATGAGCACAAAAGGTCTGGGGAGCTGTGGTCCAGTGTGTGTTCATAATTTATTCAGTATTTTCTCCAGTTCTACCATTCAGGCGTAATTGCTGCGTGGAAGAATGCAAGGAGCCGCAGGAAGGCAAGCGGTGACCCAAGTCAAATTGCATCTGAGCTGTAGTGAGGTGGACCCCAGGTTTGTTAAGGCTTGGGTGAGTGTTCCCACAAGTGAGGGCCGAGGAGCCGCCTGTGCCCCACATGGCTGTTGGGTCAGGTCTGAGCTTGTGCTGCTGCTAGGAGAAAAAGCACATTAGTCCGGGATGATTCACAGGTCAGACTACAGACTGGTGCCCTTTGCAAGGCAGTATCGCTTAGAATGTGAATGACCCTCCTGTATCCCGCTCCATGCTGTCCTCTCATCGACCAGTCTCCTGTTTCACCCTCTGGCCTCCAGCCCTAAGCTCCACCCCAGCAACTGTGCAGAGGTCTGATGTCATAGCACGTTCCTCCCAGGATTTCAGTTCTCTCTTTCCATACTCTGGCTTCACCCATATTTTATCCCTAGAGGCTCAGTTTCCCTGGGCTTTGTCAAGGGTGGGCCTTTCCCTTCAAAAGAATTAAATTGCTGGTTGCCAAGAGAAGTCACAATTTCTTCACATACCAGCTCTGATTCAACCAGTAGTTGTTCTGAGTCTGCTGGTTGCTCAGTACTGAGCCAAGTCCAGCAGAGTCTGTCCATTGGGAGCTGATGGTCCAGAGCTTGGTGAGGTGCTCAGCCAATATGGGTGACAGTGGTATGTGGAAAGAGCCCAGGGCCCTGTGGTTGAACAGAGCGAGATTTGAATCCCTGCTTTACTGCTTTCTTTTGTGTGACCTGGAACAAGTTACTTAACCTGTCTGAGCCATAATCTCCTTGACTGTAAAACGTAGAGGATACCTCCATCCTTGCAAAGTCATTGTGATGGTGATGAGGGATATTCAGTGTAAAGCACAGAGCATGGTGGTTGGCCAGTCATAGGGGTTCGGCAGACATTTGCTACTTCCCATTGCAGATTGAACACAAGTTTGAATTGGTGTCTCTTGAACTCCCCTTAGAAAATTGCAGGGTACCAGTGCCTCTCTAAGACCCGAGTCCTTGCTCTACTGCCTACTGGGTCTGTTTTGGGTCTCTAGAAGAAAATGTTCTTACGTTGCTCGTGTTCATTTTCCTGGTCACTGTATCTTTTTCCTTCAAGACTATTTGCAGACTCTTTTCATTCCCTTTCCCCCTCTCCACTAGTTCTTTCTTCTCCTCACCTTCCATCCTTACCTGGACCTAGGCTGATCAGTGTGCCATAAATTCAGAAGCCAGCTAAGGCCCTCTCCTCCAATATTTCTCGCCTCCCTATTAGAAGACACCCTGGCAGGATTTTGGCACCTCAGGCTTGGAGACCTTATGGAATGTGAGTGGCCTGGGAGCTGTCACAGCCCTCTTTACCTGGCTCTGAAGAAAGGGTACAGGAGCAAGTTTTGATGATGTAGGGGAGATGGCCATGAGGGCACAGAAGTCCTGCTGGGCTGTGGATGCAGGAAGAACAGAGTTGCTGAGGACAAACCTTGCCTCAAAACTACTCATGTGTAGGAGGCTCTGTCCCCAAAGAAAGGCAGTAGGTGCCATGTGAACCTAAATTTAATGTTAAGAACTGAGCTCTATGTTTTTCCCTGGGGTTATTCCAGCCTGTGCCCCTGTAGAGCCCATATCTGTAGAGCACATTTGCAGCTGCATTCTGAAGTGGCTTTGCTAGAAGTTCTGCATTTATCCAGAGCATAAATGATATAAGGACCTAACATGTCCCTAGTTACTTCTTTACTCTTCTCCGGGCTGCTCTAGTTAAGGGAAATCCCTCAGATTTCAGAGATCCTCCTCAGAAAGGATTCATGGCAGCATTGCTTTTGGGGCTTGGTTTGGCACTCAGCAGTGCTGAGTCAAAAGTAGAGTGTATCACAGGATCCGAGAAGGCTCTATACCTACCTGGTGGTGGCCAGGATGATTCAGCTAGAAATTTGCTCTGGCCCAGACTATTTTGGGCCTTCCTGCAGGCTGAGGAAGGACCTTTAATGGCTGATTTATAACCTAGCAGCTCTTCTCCAAGCAAACATGTCTCTATTATCATCTTATTGTGAAGGCATCGCCTCCTTCCTGCTGAGTCTGTTCCCACCGATAGCAGGAGTGTGGGTCCCATCAGGAGCTAATGAGATGTTCCCAGTCAGGGCACCTGTAGATGACTGACAGACTTCAGTGGCAGCTGACAGATAATGAGAAATCCACCACACACACATTTGCTTGCGGCTCTGGATCACACACGTTGAACTGTGAGTAATGTGATTACTTAAGTGGCATTTTATTTACACTTTTGCACAGAGCAGTGGCTGCTGCTTTTCCAAAACAGCCATCACCCAGATTTGATTTCTTAAAAGTCTTCTCAGAGTCAGGATGGCAGCATCACAAATATACTAATCCAGAGGAAACTTGTGGTCTGTTTTTTAAACTGTTATCAGCTTAGAGCAGAGGATATACTGAGGTCAATTTAAAAATTCAGTTACCATTTTTGGTGTATACTACATGCTGGGCATTTTGCATATGTCTCCAATAATCTTCCCAGTAATCCCGGTAACATAGGCATCCTCGCCCTCATTTTACAGAAGAGGTAACTGAAGCTCACAAACATTGAAATGTTTGCTCAGAATCACTTAGACAATGGCAGTGTAGACGTCAAGAGAAAGTATCAGTTAAAAAACTGCTGTAGGCATTTATGTTGTTTATGTTTCAGATGGGGAAGCAGAACCATTGATTTCAGCTCCAAGCTGGGTTAAAGGCTGAATTTTGTGAAAAGAACGGTGTGACAAATGGACATATGAGGCTTTGATGGGCAACACCAAAGAAACCCATGCAATGTCATCCCCAAATAATTCCAGCAGGCAGCCCTGACAAGGTGTCTACAGTCCTAGCTGTGATTTTTGTGTCCTGCCGGTAAATCAGATGAGGAATCTGAGCTTTGGATGCCTTATTAAATCAGGCTACAATTTGGGTTTGTTGCAGGAGCTGTCACTGCCTCGTAGGTAAATGTATGATTTCTACTGTGAGTTCGGGCCCTTCTGCTGCATGTTTCTGACAGGGGCCACGGCTGTGCCTGGGTGAGTGAGCTGAGGATCACCCCCTGCATATTCCAGATTTTTCATCCCTTAATAAGGTGGCAGAAATGCCAGGGCAAAAGGAGTAAATGAATGGTAACTCTGTGTGCCAGCCCAGAAACAGGCTAATAATCATGGTTTGTGGTTCTATTCAGCTGCCTAGAAACATTTCTGGTCGTTGTCCTAGGTCATGGCTCAAGAAGCTCTTCCTTTTTACTTCACACTTGCTTCGGTCTAAGCTGTTGGTGTGCATGAATCTTATACTGCAGATTTCAGTGTTGTGTAAGTTCCTGTAAAAATGATTTTACCTCTCTGGGCTAGAGTTTCCCTGATATAATGTTAGGGTAATGCTGTCTTCATTTTCCCTATCCTGTAGGACTTCAAATGAATGAATGAATGTATGAATGAGGAAATGGGTGAATGAATAGACAACATATAAATACATGAAGTAATTCATGTTAATTTTTTAAATATTGAAAAATAATTAAAAAGTAGAAGCAGGGAGCAAACTCATATTCCTCCACCTGTTTAAACCATTGTTATAATTCAGATTTTTCTCTAAGCCTTTTCTGTATTTTTTTTTCCTTACCATCTTTTGATGGGTCGTGGGCACTATTTGAGGATAGTTGAGATACCTAGAAAATGTGACCATGCAAATGACTAAATGAGAAGATCAATTGAGTGAACAGGACTCAGCATCGCTCCAGTGTAGCCATATTGTCCTGGCTGCATGTGTGTTGGTGGCTGTGGCTCCTTCTCTCTTCACAGGCCTCTGAGGAAGTTGGCTCTAGACACCAAGAGTAGGTGAAGCAGTCACTGTTGCGTTGGTCCTCATTAAGCTTCTTAGTTTTGTTTTCTTCCCATGCTTTTATATGTAACTTTCTTTTAGGAGTCGAAAATGCTCATGAGAGAAGGTAGTTTGCCTAAGGAGTTTGATCTTGGGCACTTTTTCAAGGAATTTTCTCTTAGTAGCTCTGAGCATCATGTGAAAAACCCAAGTAGACTCTTTAATATTTGTAAGTTATTTAATAGAAAGGGACTTTAAAGATCTAAGTCATAATTACTGTTTGTGTTCATATTAGGTCCTTATATTTAAAGCAAAAGCAGCTTATTGCTTTGGTCTGTCTACATTGGATTCCTCTAGTACATTTTAGTCTTTGCTAGTCTGAAAATTGCTCCTACTTTATTTACACAGAGCTTTCAGGCATATTTGATTTATTATTTGACATATTTAGAATCATTGAATTTTAGAGCTGGAAGGCACTTGCATTGTTATTATTAACATTCCTGTTATTCCCTCAAATAATAAATGAAAAGAAAGTATAAAAATAAAAGTATTACATGGTTTCTGCCAGCTGAATGCTCCTCCACAAGAAAGAAATATGTCCTTATTGATGTGCATTTTGTTATCGTATAAATGATCTCACCTGAAAATTTTGCCCTGGAGGGTTTTGATTTTAAAAGATGGGTACCAGGGAACCCTGGTTGTTCATTTCCTCTTCCTATCCTGTCCCCTGAAGATAAGAGTGGAAGCTTTCAAAGGCTCAGTGAGAGCAAGAGGCAATTAATCATTATCACTGACTGGTTCCCAGGGCATGGTCGCATGGCATGGTCTTTGTTCTTAGGGATCTCACCTCCGAAGTGGAAGATGTTTATTTAACAAAGGAAAGGTGTAGCAAGCTGGCAATATGTCTCCTCAAGATGAAAAGAGGGACAGACACATAGGCTAGACGGTTTCAGTGGTGGCATGGTGACTTTTGCTGATGTGATTGGAAAGGCCAGGGTTCAAGCTAACTCTTATCCCTGGGGTGGCATGCATGAGTCAGTGTGGCTCTTCCAGACATTGCTCAGCCTTCCAGCTAGAGTGGACAGATTATAATGATGTCAACGACCAGCCACAATAGCTACAGAGCTTCCTAGTCCCTCCCAGAGCAAAGGGCAGATTAAGCGTTGGGGTGTTGGGAGTTTTGGGAGACCCTGAGCAAAGCTGACAGGTATCTCTGTGGCTGCATCTGGGTTCAGTCTTCATTACCTTTTGCTTGAGCTTAGGACGGTCATAGCCAAGACTTGTGCTCAGGTGCATCTCACATGCTGGTTTGTCTGCCTACAGTGCCCTGTCCTACCCCACTCTTCCTCTCCTTTAAAATTCTCTGCCCATTGAGACTCAGCTTGAGCCCCACTTCCTCAGAGTCTGCCCTGTTTCATAGGAATGCTGGCTTCTTCTTCTGCATTCCTGTAGCTTTTATTATTATTACTTTTTATAATGATCACATTGCCAGGTAATATTATGCTTCATCTGCTTACATTTCTGGGTCAGATTGAGGCTTCCTGAGTGTAAGGGCTGGTCGCTCATCTTCCATCCCTTGGCATCTCCTATCAGCACCTTCACAAGGCAGCCAGTCCCATCTTCTACCTCCAGGGTCCCCGATCTTCATGTACCTCTTGCTCCTCCCTTCTGTGGTGCCACTGAGGTGGCATTGTGTAGTGGTTAGAGCATGTCCTTTGGAGTCAGGCAAAACTGAGTCCAAATCCCCTTCACTTCTCACTAGCTGAGCGACCTTGGGTAGTAATTTCATCCCTCCCAACTTCAGTTTCCCCTGATGGTGCCTATCTCAGAGGGTTATTGTAAGGGTTCTGTGAAATAAAACATAGTCAGCGCTTAGCACGGTGCCTGGGACATTTTAACCATTCAAAAATGGTAGCTGCTATTATTAACATATGATTAGTATTACTGTTACTATTACTTTTTTAAATTTGATTTCAACAAGTCTTGAATCTTGCATCAAATTTCAGCTCAGCTGTGGTGAACCAGGTCACAAAGTGTCCTTGTTCTTTGGGTTGACTCAGAGCCTTAAATGTGGGGTGAGGGTGTCAGGCACAGGGCCACCTGTCTGCCTCCTGCACAGCATGGTCGATTTCTCTAAGACCTTCCAATGTCATCCCTGCTGGTTCCAGGTTCCAGTTACTCCCCTCTTGAGGTCACTGTAGGGAGTTACCCATTTCACTTTCCTCAGAAACCTCCAGGTTACAGAGCCTGCGATTTTGAGTCAAAGGGGGAATTTGTAGCCCAGGGTACTGGCATAAAAAAAGCAGCAGAGGTTGAATTGTTCTCATTCCCGAGTTCAGTTTGAGATGCTCTTTGAGCACCTGTTGCAAAATGGATGCTGTCCTGGGCCCTGGAGGTTTGGCGTCTAGGCTCCTGGCCTCTGTGCGGCTGAGTTGCAGGAGTGGCCAGCTGCTGTAGTGTGGGTGGGGCAGGGCTCTGTTGGGGGCGGCACAGGGGGCTGGAGTCAATGCAGCAGAGACACCGCAGGTGTAGAGGGGCTGGAGACAGGGAGGGGCGTCCGTGGGAAGCATTGTCTAAACTGAGATTTGATAGAGCAGTAATGTCAACCAAAGAAGGATGGGGAAGGCCGCTTCAGAAAGAGGAGCAGCATATGCAGAATTTCAGAGGGCGAAGAGAGCATGGGCTGTTGCAGGACCCAGAAGTCGCTCATTCACAGCTGGAATGAAGCGTGTGAGCTGGTGTGTGGCTCTGGGGAGACTGGGAGACTCAGTAGAGGCTGTATCTTGCAGGGTCATATAAGTTGCTGCTGGGCCAGACCTTAGTCTAGGAGCCAGGGGAAGCAACTGAAGTATTTTAAGCAGAGGGGCTGATGTGACTAGAGTGAAGGCCACCATAAGAGCAGGGTGGAGAACATCCTGGGCAGGGGTGGAGGGTGGCAGAGCCTGGTCCAGGCATGTGGCAGTGGCCTGAGGGGAAGCTGTGAAGGCCTGAACTGAGGGAGATGCTGCGTGGTTGCAGACAAGTGGGAGATGTGAGAGACCCAAGGGTGAGGAGAGGACTTGGTCAGTGTCTGAATGCAAAGGGAAGGAAGAGGTAGGGCTCCAGCCTGAGACCTGGGTTCTGGCCTGGGCACCTGGGTGGACTGAGCTGGGGAAGCCTCAAGGGGCAGACCTGAGAGTGGAAGATAGAGACAACTCTAGAAAGCTCCAGAAGCTGGGGAGAAGGCCTCACCTCGGCTATACCTGGTTTGCTGTCTATGGTGGTCCTGACTGTCTCCTGGTTACCTCTTAGTCACTATGATTGAGTTAGTGTGTAGCTTCCTTTAGCCAGTGGAGCTACACATTAGAATCACCGAGGAGCTTAAAAAATTCCCATTGTGGAGGCCGCAACCCAGACCACTGACTCAGCAATTCCTGGGTGGGGCCTCAGTGTTTGGAGAGCTCCACAGTGACCGCGGTGGTCAGGCCAGAATGAGAACCACTGCTTTCCCCAGTCCCTGCAGCCAGCACCTCTGATGCAGGAGGGGTGAGGAAGCTAATAG
Organism: Eidolon dupreanum; assembly: GCA_028627145.1. Taxonomy (NCBI): domain Eukaryota; kingdom Metazoa; phylum Chordata; class Mammalia; order Chiroptera; family Pteropodidae; genus Eidolon; species Eidolon dupreanum. The sequence goes on from CM053515.1 coordinate 26,463,566, forward strand.
CTGGGGTTTTATACTCCGAAAGGTAGCATCTGGATGTTTATGGAGGCCTGCCAGCCTGGGTGGTGGGGAGGGGAGGGAGGGTAGTAGTGGCATTCTTAGAAAGAGGGTAGGACCTAATCAAATTGGAATTTGTGATACTTGGATAAGGCTGGGCCTCAGGCCAGTATAATTTGTATTTTCTGTGAAGTAAAGGTTTACAAGATGACAAGAGTTTTGTTTGGTGTGCCAATGAGATGGACCCTTTCTGGATTTCTCCATCTGTTTTCTACATTTAAATTAATGATTATGTAGAAATTTTGTTAAGAGCAGTCCCAGTCCCCTTATTAGGCTATAGTTAGTTGTAATTGATATGTATGCAATATGACATGTAATATCTAAGAGTGGTTCAGAACTCCTCACTGGATGCACAACATAGCTCTCGTATAGTATTACCTTTTTTTTTTAACAGACAGGGTCACTAAATCTTACAGAGTGAGAGCCTGACCTTTAAACAAAGACATGCCTGCAATTCAAATTTTCAAATTTCATTGAATTTTTTTCTAAGCCACTCTTCGTATGTGAGATTAATACAATTACATGCATTGAAAATATGTCATAATTATTTTTCCCAGGTGAAATTGGTCTCCCTTCACTTGCGCTTCCTTGATAAGGTTCAAATACATAAGATGTCATATCGAAATTTTAAACGTATTATTCTCTGAAGCTTATTATTTCTCTCAATGTTCCTGGGACATCTCAGTACTATAAATCTCTGGAGATGGACACAAAGTGTACATCCTGTATTGAGTAATTCTGTGTGCCTGATAATATACCAAGCACTTTGTCACATTATCACGAATCACTGTGACTCAGCCTTCAAGGTAGGTGCAGTAGTCTCATTTTATGGATAAGGGAACTGCAACTCAGAGAAGCTAAGTGGATTGTGCAAGGCCACACAGCTGGTGAGTGCTAGAGGCCAAATTTAAACTCATATCTGCTTCCACACCTGTCCTGTTTGTAGTATCCCCTGTGCCTTTGTTCCACAGGACTGGCTGCTTCTCTCCTTCCTGGATATTTAGAAGCCTAAATATCCAGACATTTCAATACATTTGCTAATGAGGTCAGGAGTATGTATGGCTTGTAGTCTGGGGAGACACCCCTTGTCTTGGTTAGAAGACAAATGGATCATCATATACCCATTCATATTCCCGTAAGAAAAAGCCACAATGCAGAGCATACTTTGATGAAGGAAATCCAGACTCAGTTTTTCTCTTTCAGAAAAGAACAAGTCAGCAGGTCACTTCCCCCACCTCCCAGCTTGGATGGACATGGACAAAGTCCTGAGGAAGGGATGCTCTTTGTGATGGTTATAATCCTTTAATTGGCTGGAGGCACTGTGACAATCTCATTCATTTTACATACTTCTAAGACCATAAATCCATGTCTGTCTCAGATTTTAGACCCCTTCAAGCTATTCTGGTGCTTCAGGGTAAAAGAATTTCTTTGCAGAAATGTAGAAGGTCTACTACTCTTGGCCTCTGATGTCATCTTGGGGTTTTTATTCAATTTCACCCTTTGGACCTATGTCACAGGAAATTGTTCATTTGAAACTTTCATAGATAGTAATCATGACTGAGTGTTGTATTTAATCATAATTTTGCTGGCTGTTCTACAGTAATGACACAGATCACTAGAGCATTCAGATTTCTCCTGCTTCAGGTATTCCACCCTGTAACCCAATGTTCTTTCCCGTGAACTTAGTGAATGATGGGAACTTTTCAAGGGAGTGATTGTCGGTTGACTTAAGGGGAAATATCTGCCTGTGACCTTTCTAATGTTATGATAATCTGAAAATTTGATGCAATTATAGAAAATGTTTATATTTCTTCCTATTGTATGATGTGATTATTTTTTTCTCATTTATAATGCTTTCGTACTCAGGAAGTTGAGGTAGGTTTTTGACTTTTCAACTCTATGTAGACATAGCATCAAAATAGTTGCCAAATAAAATGTAAATTTTATTCTAAATTCTAAATCTTGGTGGTAAATATTGGTTTTAGTTCAGTGAACCAGCACTGCACACATTTATTTTTCCTTGGTATATCCAGAGGATGCAATTTATCAAATGCATATAAACAGTCCATTTGCTGCTTTATCTTTTCTCATTAGTTACAGTACAAGTATGATTGTCAGTTATTATCTGTGTTTTACTGGTGGGTTATTTATTGAAAGAGCAGAGCAACTGACATTGTTATTTTCTGAATTAGTTTGTCTGAGGCCTGCAGACTTTATACCAAATGTCAGACCAATTTATCAAAGAATCATGCTATTCAGGAAGAAAGTGCTTTAGAGTGTGTGTATAAACATATACTCACCTGTTTTACACACACACCAGTAACATTTAATGGGAATTTCACAGGGATACAGAGATATTAAAGCTGGAACAGCTTACTTGTATTTTATACAGTTTAGCCCAGACTTACTGTGTACTCATTACTCACTCCTGGTCGAGACAAATGAGGCTCCCATTTATTTTCTAGGCTGGTAGTTTGAATTATCTCAGGTAATCTTCAGAAGAAACTGCAGGGTTCAGATAAGTTAGCTAAAATATTTATGAAGGAGAAATGATCTATTTCATGTGAGCTGAATGTCTCTGATTTGTAGTATCTGAAGCTATAAGGTAGATAACATAGTACATCATCTTTAGAAGCGGGAATAAAGCAGTTGGACTTCAAAAATGGTTCTCATTTGGTTCTGCCATGCCATCTCTTCCTCTGGTCTGCCTTGATAATTTTGGGAGCTGAGACAAGCACCTCATGAGGGGCAAATCCCTGGGGAATATTTGAACTAAATTGCATCAGCCATTTTAGGGCTATAGGAAAGAGGAAGAAAAATTCAGTTTCCCATTCAAGTGGGCTGGAACCATAGACTTTCCAACTGGTTCTGAGCAATCCATGATGAAGAGGCTTAATCACTCAAATTATAGCAGGAAAATTTCTGCATCATTTCTGTTATTGAGGCTTAAAGCTTTTATTGCAAGATGCTGTATAGAACAGAATGTTCTTTGGCACATATGAATATATATATATATTTTATATATATATAAATAAAATATATATATTTTATTAAGTTATATATTGATAAATATATCCTTATTAATGTTTATTATGTATAATATACAGTATTTGTTATATATTTTAAATAGATGTCCATGAATGCTTATTAAAATCACTATCTCTAAAGTAGTTGAAAACCTAGACTTAAATTCCTTTGCACCAGTCACTGGGTGCCAGTAATTTCATAGGGTCCAGGACTATGTTAGCAAAATATTTAGTAAGATAAATGGAGAAATATGGTTTTATCTATGTGAATCAGCTGTGGAGGACTAAAAAAACTTGGGGCCATAATCTTTCCCAGTCTCTGATTCTGCCTGTACCACCAGCACCACCTCCTCCATCCTCATCCTAGACATGTAATGATTTGTCACTTTCTTACTGTGATCTTTATGCTGACTTTTTATACCTTCCTACTATGACTTTATGATTTCAGACATAAGTCAATATGCTCAAGTGTGAGACTTTAAATTTATAAGTTCTTCCAGATTTTAACAGTCCTTAAAGGGTGGGTAATTTTCATTTATGAAGTGGCATAGTGAAATGGAATCAGCCTTTCCTCATATGGGTGGAATTTAGAGAGGACATTTCTCTGCCCTGTCCAGTTGAGGCCTGCAGAACCACACTGTGCAGCAAAGCCTGTAAAATACACGTGTTGCAACACTGCCATCTTTTTTTCCTCAGCCTGTATTATGTACTAATAGTTCTTGAATTTAATAAATAACTATATCTAGATCTGCATCTTTCTATTTAGGGTTATGTTTTAAAAATTAACTTTGCTGAGGTCCTTGCAAGTCATTGTTAAAAGTTTCATCACAGGATGATGAAATTACCAGTTAAGAGACCAACTCAGACAGATATGCGTCTCCTGGCGAGTTTGATCTAACACATCTGACATGCTTTGCAGCACAGTCTGACTTTTAACAGGCCATGACTTAGTTAGGGAGGAAGGAAGATCAGAGGTGAAGGTTCTTAAAGTCCTGCACTTTCCTGGGATCTGGACGGGACCCGGGGGTCCATGCGGCAAGAACACACTTGGATACAGTGCAGCTCTGAGGTGGTATGCAGGCAGGCACACTGATTCCCAGGGTGGGAATTGTCCCTGTTAGAAAACTAATAGAACTGTCAACAGCAAAGGAAGATATAGCTCTGTTTTAGGGTAATATAAAATATACACTATTTTTTTTTTATTTAGATAGAAAATAAGATCAGAGAAAAGCTGGGGTCCTACCCTTTGGGTCTTAGGCCTTGGAGAAATGACTAGCCCATGTATTGATAGAATGTTGGTTCAGGGCCACAGACAACTGTCCTTATGTTCTTTGAGCATCCCACTTGTTAAGTGGGACTCAGGGATGAGCACAATCTCAGGAGGTGAAACTCTAGAAGAAGCATTCTTTTCATCTTTTCCCATATGATTTTGGATGCTGCCTCTCCAGAAATTCCCACAGTTGCAGAGTGAACTGATGGATATAGCCCCAGCCTGCGTGGACCTGCCATCTGTGTAGGCCAGTCAGACCTGGCTGGTACAGTATGGAAGGGGGAGGGGTCCTTGTGTCTGGGCCTCTAATACTCAGATCTTGTTGCAGAATGCTTACTCCGAAGCCTCTCCACCATGCTCGCTGACCATCCCCCAAGTGGGCTTCGGTGCCTACAGTGCTTCCCATGTGATCACAATCTTGGCCCATGATATAGGGTTTCTCTCTCAGCTGTAGCCAAAGCAGTTACACCCAAGATTTTTATCAGTTCCTGGCTCATTGGTTTTTGCTTTGGCAATCCACTTTCCTAAGGCAGAGTAAAAGCAATCAGATACACGGAATCATTTTCTTTCCCTGCTTGGTCTTGCTGAGCAAGGGGCTGTCTGAAGGACTCATTTTGCATAATGAGCTTTCACTCAAGGTGTACTTTCACATTTTGGCAGCAATTAGGCAGTGTTATTACATTTCAATAGGTTTCAAATATTCTAATGCAGATAGCTACTTTTAGAGGCTTTATACTTAAAACTATGATTTTTTTCCCCCAAGAAATTTGTAAAAATGGCAATTATAGTTAACCTGGGAAAATGACAAGGTCCAGAAGCATGCTTCAGATTCCATCCAAGTTATAAAGTACATTGAAATCATTATAGAATATTCAGTTCTTGAGACTTGTTCAGACCTTTCTTTGACATCAAAGAGAATATGCCACATTGGACACACATCCTAAGCTTCTAAGGACTTCCCATTCAAGTAGAAAGCATTTCACAAGATTCCACATTGCTGATGGACATGATGCCATCCTCTGGATATGGTGAAGGAGACATTGATGAACCACAGTTGGAAGGATGGACATTTTGTTATTTTTTCTCTAGTGGTGAAGATGAGTTCACTGTGGGTTATCTCTTCTCTTGCCCTTGTGAACAGCAGAATGTGTTGGCACCATGCTTGTGTGTAGGGCCATCAAAGTTCAATTGGGTGCTAAATTTCCAAATATCATCCAGCCCTTAACTTAGAATCACGTAACACTGGCTGTTGATTCTGAAACTGCACAGTTCCAAAGACTGGGATTGTATTTAAAATCATAGATGGAGAGAGATGTGGCAGACAGATTGTTTTAAGCTTCCTCAGTTATATTTCAGGGCGCAGACCTCAGAGACTTCCTAACCAGATGGGTGAGATGGCCAGTTATGCCATAAAATTAAAGCCAGAGCAAAGTGGGCCAATTCCTTGGAGTTAAAAATAATTTAATGGCGAATCACCAGGATCCCGAGGAACCTGTTCATGTTTATTCATGCTCTGGAAAATGGAATCACTGCCCAAGAAGCAATATGTTCTGATTTTACTCTAAATCCAGTTTCTCAAAATCTATTTAAGGGCTTAGGTGAGCTCAACAAGGGTCTAATAAAGCCAGGTAATTGAACGACACAAAGGCCGATAAAATTCACAGGAGATTGTGTCAGCGATAAACTGTAGCAGGAGACAGCATGGACAATAATTTAAACTAATTGTGCGCTTTGATGCAAATTAACTTCTCTGGAAAAGAAATTGAGGCCTCATTTTGGACAGCTTTCTGAAACTGTCTGCAGCATGCAGAGTATCTGCCAAAAACATATACAGCAAATAATTTGGGTATAGTCAGGAGGACATTAACTGTAAAGGGGGGTACATGCCCTACAAGTGGTGTGGGGGTGATGCACATGGGTCAAGTACCTTGCATACTGTTCAGTTTTGCTGACAGGATGTGCTAAAGAGCAGTGGGGGTGGGCACATGCTAGAGGTGGAATAGAGAGAGTGGACAGCTGTGGTTTGGAAGGAAAGGGTTATTAGAAGTGGGGAAAAGATTAAATGTAACTATGAAGACCTGAGTGACCCAGACCCCTACAATTTCAAGGTAATGAAGTGTCTAGTCTCAGAGCATGAATTGTTGCCAGATGCATGCAAGGAAGACATGGTTATGGATCAGCCAGATTGGCCAGCCTTTGTTTTTTATCTTTACACACTCAGAACAGATGGTATTAAGCTACATGTAATGCCTGTGGTTAATTCTAGCATTTGAATGGCCCTCTGTTCTCAGGTTTTGTGAGTACTGGAAGACTGGAACTGTGCACCACAAGTTCCATGTCTCCATGTAAGAGAAATGTTGACAGTTGAATTATCAGCTGTTACAAACAAAGAGGCGTAATCATCGGTGAGAGCAGCAAGGCATCACCTGCAGAATAATTGATAGCAAATACAGCTTGCACTTAGACGATGTCTCAGTTTGTCAGACCAAGGAGAGCAGTGCTGTTTCCAAGAGGCTGAAATGCTTTTACTCTTCCTAGTGTTTAATCCATATGGCTTGAAAGACAATAATTTGAAAAGTAAATTGATATTTTTGATTGCATGTTAATGTCTGTTTTGGGGGTTTCCTAAGCTATTAGTGTTCTCTGCGTTTTGGGAGGTAGAGGGAAAGGCAGCTTTTTATCCAGTTATGTGAGAAGCGTCCTGAAATCTGACCTTTGTTTTCTATTTTTTTTTCCTTATGTAGGATGATTATTTCAGAAACTGGAATCCCAGCAAGCCCTTTGACCAAGGTAATGGATGTTTCTTGCCCTTTATTCAATGGAAACACTGTCTCATTTTTCCTTCCTTGCATGCTGAGTTACTGTTGCCACACAGGCCAGCTTGCTGTCTTTACTGACTTTGGGAACTGAATTGACTGAGGTGATAGAAATTGTTTTATCAAATTGTTTATTTATTTGAGATGGCCTAAGGTAGATTAAAAATAATTTAATCGAACACAATAATCATTGGTTGCTTTTGTTTAAAAAAAGAAAATAGTAAAATTGTTGTCAGACTAACCTGGTTCACTGCTGGGCTGAATCCGGTAATTTAATTCATAGATGAGACAATGCCCAAAGACGCTGCCTAATTTACATGAGCCATGAAAATGAAACTTTCTTCTTAAAAACAGGTTAATCTCGAGCTTTCACAAGCACTGATATTTCATTTGTTAAGTAACTTTGTCATGGTTTCTAAATGGAACTTGTTTCAGAGTTGGCTCACTGACCACTTTGATTTAAGTAGGTTCTCAGAGGGCTCTTCCACTTACACCAGCAAGCATAAAGCCAGTCTTTTGATGGCCATTGTAAATCACCACCAGTGTCCTCCTGTGAGTTAAGACACATACCTGTTCCTATTGTTCCATGTGTGGCTGCTGCTGGCACAGGCCTTGCTGCAGAAAATAATGGTAGATTTTACTTCCAGTATGTATATACAATTAATGCTGAAACTTGGAGGAAAAACATTACCTACCAAGTATCAAAGGTCTAGGCTTCTGAGAGTGACCTCAGTTCTGTAGCTTGAGTATTTGTCGTGACCGTGGTGGTCAACTTGACACAGAAATCAAGGAAGATGTTGACATGTAACATAGTGGAGGGTGCCCCCCTTCTGGCCTCTTGTCATTTTAATGGGCCACTCTTTCTCTGGACTCTGGTTTTCTTATAAGCAAAAATGGTATTAAAATTTCCACATATGCATTTTAGCTCATGCCTCCAAGTAGGGCAACATTTTATTCTTTCATACATACAAGCACTTATTCCTTCTCAAACATCGATTGAACTACCACTGTGTGCACAAGCACCAAGCCAGGCTCTGGGGATAAAGCAAGAAAGCTGTGGTGCTCACCCTGGAGGAGCTCTAGTGGGGAGTGGGGAGGTAACTTGGTCAACAGTTTGCAGTGAGATGTGCTATTAATGGCTGTGATGTAGATGGGTTTGGGGAAGCATTGAATCTGGAGGTAGGGAGCAGGTGCCAGGGAAGGCTTTCTTTTGGAGGATCTGTCTGGGCTTATTCATATCTTAGTGGCCTCCAAGAGCCTCACTTTTTTACAACTTTAGCAATGATCGAATTGAATCATCACAATAAATCACATGCAAGCATATGAAGGTATTTGTAATTTAGAAGTTTTTCATCAAAAATGGTAAAAATATCTAATAAGTTCTTTTAAAAGGATGTAACTGTGTTTTGGAAGAATGCTCAGATGCAGAGCAGCACATTGTTCAGTGCCTGGTAAACGTGCTGCTCTACAAATACATGTAACAGGATTTTGCTTACGCGGAGGTACCTTGGCTGACAGTGGCAGATTCTCTCTAACCCAGGACCAGATATAGGTTCCTGTCCTTTAAGGATCAAGTGTTGCATAAATAACTACCAGATTTACTCTTCCCCAAGGCTTATAAACAAATACAAAAACTTTACCCAGGGGAGACATTTTTATTGTTGCCAATGCACATTGGAAAGGTAATACATGAAGATAGGCCTCGTTTGCCCCTTGGGGATAAATGATAATATCCCTTGATTTGGAGGGTTAACACAGAAAATTTGAGCACCAAAAAGAACATGGTATTTAAATCCACTTAACTGAAAAGTCCAAAGAATGATGGCAACTATTTCCAGCAGAGCCCTGCCCCCTGCTCCTTTTTCTAGCTTTGCAGGCTTGAAAGCTGTATCTGTTTATATAAATCTTCCCAGAAAACCTCCTGACTTTACGGGGTATAATTGAGGACCTTCACTGAGAAGGCCCACATTCTACCTCAGGTGTAGCTCCTTTTGGCTATTTATATACAGAGCCGTGGGGAGAGGAGGCAGAGCTGGGAATAGCCTTCACTTAAAATATCAGCCCCAGCAGATGTCATCAATTACATTGTGTGCTGCTCAATAAAAATGGGAGGTTACTATATCAGCACTGACACCACTTGCTGAAATATAAACCACAGGCATGGAAGATGTAGAGCATTTCATCTCCCAGAAAATAGGAGGATTGCTGAACTCCGGTGGAAGTTGTCAGCCGCAGAGGTCATTTCCCCTCCTACGCTGAAAAAGAATCAAACGTGGTTAAGGTGGTTTTGTGGTTGGGGAAAACTTCCTAGTTTGTAAAAATTGAACATGTTGAAAGCACTTCAGAGTTTCAGGTGACAAATATGGGCTGGGATGGAGGTGGAAGGGCCTCATGATGGAGGTAGCTGTGGAGACGGCTTGAAATGAAAGGCAGGAAAAGGAGAAGGAAAGCTGCATGTGGGGAATCCTGGTAGAATGTAGCCAGAAAGGTGGATTTGAGCCAGGTTGTATAGGACAAAGCATACCAATCTATGAAGTTCGAATTTTGTTTTATTGGCAATGGGGAGCCATAGAAAGTTTTTGAGCAGAGGAGTGACATGATGAGGGCACTATCTTAGAGGACTTAGTTTGGTGACTCAGCAGCTGTGATTAGGAACACAAGACATACATGCTAAATGGTCTTCCTCCTACGGGCCTCTTGGGTAACTTCTCCATGGCATCATTCGTTGTCTTGGAATTTGGCTGTCACAGGTGTTCCGACTTCCCATTCAACTTTCAGGTTGTTCCTGCAGCTTCTGATCATCTTAGGTGTTGGTGTGAATAGTTAGGGCACTCATTGTATTAAAAAAAATAGTTGCTTACCTGTAATTGCTCTCTTGGCTTAAGGATATTTACTGAACTTGAAACAACAGTGCTTCATAGAACAAGCACTTATCATGTAATAGGCTTCAAGGCACTTAGCAGAAAAATGCCTTACCTGCCAGTCTCCTTCTGGGGGACTGAAAATGTCTTTAACTTGTTATCTTTAAGGGAATCCTTAATGCTTTTGTCAGTGGCATATAATAGCCATCAACTTCAGGCCATCAACTTCAGGCTTTTCTAAAAAGAATTCTTTCTGAGATTTGGGTAAAGTAGGATACCCTTTTTGATTGTGATGATTTAATGCCAGATTTCGGAAGGGACAGACAGGAGTTCAGAATTGAAGGGAACAGTCAACTCAGATGAGAAATTTCCTTTGTGAAATGCACACAGATAGACACCCTGCAGAGAGAGCTGGGTAGGCTGCGCCGTTTGAGAGGGCAGCAGGTAAATGCCAGTGGCTTCTTGTCTTGAATAGGCAGGAGAAGTGGAGGCCCTTGGCTAGACCTCTGCAGGAGGCTGGCTGAGGCTGTAGAGCTCTAGAGTGATTCAAGTTCTGTGTGGTCTCTACACCTTTCCTCAGCTGGCCCCTGGCAAACCTGGGAGCACAGAGTGGGTGTTGAGCAGATATGAGGTTTACGCTTCTGAAAGTGGCATCTGGTCCAGCAAGATGCTTCTCCAAGAGAAAAGCCCCTAACCAAATGAGTCTAGTTCATATATGTACTCTGTTCATCTCTTGGAGATTCACAATGCTCATTAGCAATTCAAATACTCTAAGAAGTCTTTTAGTAAAGAAGCCCATTTAACTTACCATTTTCCAAATTTGCCTTTGACCACATGTTTTTATTTTTTCACTCCACACTTATCAGGTATGCCTAGAGGACAGTGTGTCCTGTGGGTTTAAGGTCTTGGGTTTTGCAGTCAGATCCTCAAGCTCAGAACTTGACCCTGTTGGTTACTAGCGGTGTGATTCTAGGCAAGTTGCTGAACTTCTCTGGTTGTAAGTGCTCCCATCTGGAAATGGTAACAAAAGCATTGAGAGGGTTAAATGAATTAGTATGTCTGGCATCGAGGAAGTGCTCTATAAATGTAGCTTTAGCAAGTAATTGATCTTTTTTATTCTCCCCCTCTTCCTATTTAGCTGCTTCTCCCTATTGCTTCCCTCCCTTCCCACTCTGGTCTTCTTTCTTCTTTTATTCTCTTCTAAGAGCCTTCAGGGTTGTAATGGTCTGAAGCCCAATAATGAGGATCTGGGACTAAATTGGAGTTGGCTTGTTTCATATTAGATGGGCCACTGTAGTGGTGTACCCCATATCCTCATTATTTGGGCTGAAGAGGTTCAGACTTAATGTGTCATTCATTTATTCCTTCAGTCATTTATTCATAAAGTTACCAAATGCTTCAGGTTTAAACCTGCTGTGCTAGATAATAGGGACCACACTAAGGCCTCTCTGTGGGACATCCCAGGTTATCAGTCATAGTCATCCATCCGAGGTCTTACACAGGCATGGGGTGTGTGTCAGTACAGTCATCCCCCCTTATCCACAGTAGACACATTCCTAGACCTCCCCAGTGGATGGCCAAAAGTGCAGATAGTGCCAAACCCTGTACATATTTACATATGATGAAGTTTAATTTGTAAATCGGGCACAGTAAGAGGTTAACAACAATAACAATATACTGTAATAAAAGTTATATGAAAGTGATTTCTCTCTTTCTCATAATCGATCTGATAACCGAGGCAGCTAAGTGATGGATGGGTATATTGTGTACACAGTGTGGGTTCACTGGACAGAGGGATGGCTCCTGTCCCAAGTGGAGTGGAGCAGGACGGGGCAATATTTTACCACACTACTCAGAATAGCGCATAACTTAAAACTTATGAAATGTTTATTTCTGGAATTTCAGACCACAGTTGACTTTGGATAACTGAAACTGTGGAAAACAAAACTACCGTACTGGGGGTGATGGGGATGAGAGCAAGAACAAGTGAGGAAGTGAAGGGGGTTTGGTCTGGGAAACTGGGAAATCCATGGAAAGTCAAGTTTTATATAAGTTGCATAGGTTAGTTTTGTTTGAGGTGATGGTTTTTGCTACAGCTTGGCCTCACTCAGCCTGTGACTGGTACGGGGACAGTGCACCACCAACCTTTGCTGATAACAACACTTTCAGTGCGATAATAAAGGTGCTGAAGCAAAGACTCTCTTTTCCCTTGGAGTGAGGTGGCTGTTGAGGAAGGTTATCCAAAAGGCTTACAGAGGCAAGAAAGAATTTATTGAACCACACAATACTGTGCTAAAAAATAAAAGGTGTTGCTTTGGGGATTCAAAGAGTAGAGGATGAAGAAGAAGCAAAGTGAATTCTAACAAGTTGTTACAAAGCTTCACAGCCAGTCCTTTTTGAAGAAGAAAATTGAAATTATTCATAATGCCTTTGCTGAATTAAAAGATTTTCTTCTTGCATTGGGGGTTTGGGAAGGTAATTTATGTATATAACCAATCCATCACTTTCATAAAAATTCTGATTACCTGAGGATGTCCTGAAGTGATGGGACACAGGTTAATTTAAGTTCTGTACTATAGCCATGGTTCACTCAGGAAAGAACCCACTAATTTATTTGGCTATGAAGTTCCACTTGATGAGACAAACCTTTTTAGGAGAAATGGCTGAAGGCAGATTTATCACGAAACTTTTTTTTGAGACAAGTGTGTTCCTTTAATGTGAAATAAATGAATGTTTTAGATAAAGTGTATAGCTGTTGGTTTTAAGGAGAATATTTCCCTTCTGGAGTGAATACTAATCACTCTTCCAGTACAGTTTGGCTGTATCTAAGTCTCAGAAGACGCTGGTGATCTTCAGAGCAGAATATGAACTTGGAGAAATTGATCTCCAGATAAAAATAAAGCTCGGGAAGGCAGGAGCCCCTTTCACTCATGCTGTTCACCTGAATAGAAAAAGAAGAAAAACCTTGCCCTTTGCCTTGCAATCTGTTATACCAAGATCCTGACAAACTCAATTCTGACCAAGGTTCTGAACTGTTTTGAGGTGAAAATTCTGAAACTCGAAGGGAGAGAGTTCTTCCTGTGTTCCAGCTGTTTCTGGAGCCAGCGCCCCATGGATTATTGCAGTATTTGCATTTTGTTGAAGTTTTAAAGGGCTCACGGGGAAGGCAAGATTGTTTATTTTTAAAATCATTCTTTAAAAAGAGATTTTTTTTCTCCCTCCAGATTAATCTGAAATTTTACATGATAGGCTTAATAGGAACCTTAAGTCCGCATAGCTCTCCTCTTGATGGGGAATTTAACCTCACCCCCAAAAGAGCCTCTGATTTGCATTCATACAGCCTTGAACAATTTTCTCTGTTTAAGGATCTATTCACCTTATCTGATCCCTTGAGCTGTTGATTTTTCAGAGGCAGCTGGCCTGGTTTGTGGGAAGCATCTTAATAGTTTTCTCCTGGTTCCCTCATGTTTGATTTGGTTTCTTGCTCTTACCTTTGTCTTTCCATGTAATTTAAGGACTCTTCTTCCCCTACAGCAATAGCTCCTCTTGCTCAACTCACGCCGGCCCCAGACAGTCATACCCCACTCACAACTCCCTCCTACTGTCATCTCTTCTTCTGTTTCTTGACTATGACAATAAAAAAGTATTGTTATTATTATTATTATTATTATTATTATTATTTTTTTTTTAGAGTATTGACTTTCAATGTTTCAAGTCAATTCTGCCAGGGAAGAAACAACAACCTATTCAAATATGAGCGTGCTCCTGCTTTAACTCAGCCTGTCCTCTTTGACATTAGATCAAGTTAAAAGTTTTATCTTTCATCTCTGGCTGTCTTTGCCTCTTTGCTTATTTAAGGAAAGAAAACATCAGATATGAGAATGAAATCCCATGGGTGCCCCTCCTTGGTCCTCTTTCCCATTTTCATTTCCCTAAAGGTGACTATATCATTAACATGCTGTTTTGCTCCATGTTCTTATAATTTTATGTCATATATGCATGTCTACAACCAATATGTTACATTATATGCTATACAACAGAAAGGTTTTTTTCCCTCTAACCTGTGTATATTACTGAAAATTGTTTTTTGACGGTTTTTATTTGATAGTTGTAGATGTAATTAATTAATTTATTTTGTATAGTTTATCCACTTATCACCATGTTGGTGGACGTTTATGTTGTCTCCACTTTTTTTGCTGTTGGGGCTGCTTTTCAGTAGCATTTCTAACACACAGTGATGGAGTCTTCCATCAAGCAGTTGGCCTGGAGAGTGTGGTATTCAGGGATGGGACATGACTCTGCCGCCATTAAAATGTGCAACTTCAGGCAAATCATGTGGCCTTTCTTGACTTCAGTTTGCTCATCTCTGAAATAAAGTGGATGGACTAGGTGGTTCCTGAGGTTCTGCTCATCTGCAATAGTTAAGCTGTCATGGTTGCATGCAGCACAGAGTCTGTTTATGTTTTTCTCATAAAGGAAGGAAAAATGAAAAATGTAAAGCCCAATGCTCTTATTTCAAAGGTTTCAGTTTAACCAATGAGGTATGAATAAAACTTCCATAAAATTAATGGAATTAAATGGGCCCTTTAACCCTCATTCCTTAGGGTTAAAAGGCCAAAGCAGGGGATACTTTCTTTTCTCACAGAGTCCTGTGGGCACTGCAAGGAGTGGAGGAAAGAATAGGATTTAGAGGGTTTGAGTTTGAGTCTCAGCTTTCCCATTCACTTACCACATACATTTGAGTAATGTGACTTCTCTAGCCTTTAATTTTTTTCATCTGTAAAGTGGGGCTGATGATATCTGTCCTGTAGGGCATTTGTGAAGACAGAGTGAGATCATGTTTGTGGAAGGCCAGGAGTGGGTGTGAGGCATGTGCTCAGTAAACCTCAGTTTCTTCTCAGCTCAGTCAGCTTGGTCAGGTGTGAGTGTGGGCTCCGTGCCCTCATGGGGTGCCGATGGCTGCCTCAGTGTTACGTTCCAGCTGCCCTGGCTTCTCTAGTAGCTCCCAGTGCCTCTAGAACCAGGGAGCAAGAGCTGTTCGAGATTGTGTTCCACCTTGTGCATGGAATAATAGGGAATCATGAAGGGTAGTAAAATTCTCCTTGCAATTATGGGGCACTGCGGCCTTCTATTACTATGTTTAAAAGGTTCTTTCAGCATGAACAAATTCATTTTAAAGACATGTTTATTACCTTTCCCCAAATGCATAAAATGTAGTGTTTGTTTTATAAAAAGGAAAAAAAAATCCTTCTTACTATTCCACCTGCTAGAATAACAGCCCCTGAATTAATTATATTGTATTTGTTGAGTCCTAATGATACAGCCTTGGTTTGAGGAAATTCTCAATAGGGAGAAAATGTCAGTTGAATTTTAAAATCCATCAATAATGCTGTTTAAATTCTCCTCATTTGCAACTGTTGAGTGGATGAGAGCGTTTTCACAATAGGGAGATGGCTACCCGGAGAACCATTGCCGGACTCACCTATGTTCCCATAGCTCTTTTGCCTGAGAAGGAGAGTTTTTTGTTGAAGGTCTTCAGTTACATTATGTAGCAGTTCATTGCTGGAGGCCTGTCAGCTGTTCATTCTGCCCTAGTCACCATGTATGATGAGAGGCAAGGCGATATATTAGAAAGGCCCTGAGCTTTGCAGTCTCAAAGATTGGGTTCAGTTCCCAGCTCTTCCCTGTAATAGCTGTGTGTTCCTAGGCAAGTGCTTAACTGCTCTGAGCCTCAATTTCCTTATCTGTAAAATAGGAATTATGATATTTATGACATTTATGATATGAGGGGTGTGTAAAACTCCTGATGTAGTGCCTGACTCAGTCTTACTATCATGAACACGGTAAAGGCAATCAGCTTTGGTAAGTGATAGAGGACTAATGTTTTGTTCTGAAGTCTCAGATTCGAAAGGATCTTAGAGGTATTTGATGTGCCTACTTTATCCCATCCAGCGTGCAGCATAATTGATCAGTGAGTTCAGTCACTGCTTATTGATCACCTATTGGTGCTGAGTTGTCTACATGTAGGAACTATGAAGAAGAATGGGACAGAAGTTTTCCTCAGGGGGCTTGTAGTTTATGTTGGGAGAGGGAGAGAAGGAGAGTGGGGAGAGACAGACAGACAGAGACAGAGAAAGAGAAAGAAAGAGAAAAAATAACCCAGAGGGTATGTTTGAGATGCCCTGACAGAACCTTGTAGACTGGGGTTCGGGTGAGGGGACAGTCAGCCTTTCCTGGGTGAGGGTCAGGAAGAGGGTCTTAGAGGAGGTGACTCAGGAGCCTTTCTAAGGATGCATTGATATTTGGAAGTGAGCTGGATGGGCAGCATCTGATGGGAAGAATGTTTCCTAATAGCTGAGCATTCACTGGCTACAGAACTGAAATTTGATAGGATGTTCTTTTAAAAATACATTAAGCTATAAGAGGAATATGTAAGTCAATACTTTAGCAGGCTATTTTACTCTTTACCCAGTTGTGTCTCAAGATTGTTCTGATTTTGAAATACCCCTAGAGCAGGGATTGCAAGCAATGAGGCGAACCTGGTGCAGGAGCATAGGGAAGGGTATGCAGTCTGTGACAAGCTGGGGGTCTGGTCATGAGGGCTTGCGGGCCCAGCATTGCCAGGACTTCCGATTTCTGAGGAGGAGCAGGAAATAGTTTTTGTATGTTTGTGAAATCTCCTAATTCTTCAGTATTGGCAAATAAATCCATTATTTAAAAAACAAACAAATCTATGAGAGGGTAAACATGCCTTTGGACTGTCTGTGGATTCTCTCCTAGAGGGAAATCGAGGGCCTCATGGTCATACTTTGTCTTCTACCTGTGGTGTGTGTGCTCAGCAGGCTGATGAGTCCTTGGGGTCCCTCTGACCTGGAGTAGCAGCATAGCCTGAGTGTGCAGGCGGTACTTAGTAGAGTTGGGCACACACCACCTGAGTGGAAGTCATTTTTGCTGAGGCAGTGAATGAGGCCCGAAGCCACATGTA
Source organism: Eidolon dupreanum (assembly GCA_028627145.1). Taxonomy (NCBI): domain Eukaryota; kingdom Metazoa; phylum Chordata; class Mammalia; order Chiroptera; family Pteropodidae; genus Eidolon; species Eidolon dupreanum. The sequence goes on from CM053515.1 coordinate 26,480,578, forward strand.
AGAGCGTGGGAGTCCGAATGCTGAACCAGGCCCCAGGCAGGGGGCTGGGTTATTACTCCTGTTTCTTGGTGGCTGCCCGCACCACTAGTAGATGAATTGTTTTAATCTCCCAAAGAGAGATATCCACCTCTGCCCTCACACAAGCACACTCCTAGACTCACACAAAATAAGATACTGCAGGGATTTACAGACACATACCACTCCTCAAAGAGCAAAAGTGGAGCCCCTTTCATCTTGGGAGTGATATCGTTATGCGTGGAGTTTCCTTGCTCTGGGGAGGGGATGTACAGCACCTGGGCTGGGGCAGCCTGGCCAGGAGGAGCCATCCAGTTGGAGATGGGTGCTGTGCACAGCAGTCGGCCCTGTGCTGCTCCTGCTCTTCTTTAGCCAAAAAATAATGGTAGAAAGAGATAGAAAAAGTGGAAAATGTCAGAGGCACTTGCTGCCAAGGGAAGAAGGATTAACGTTCTGTGACCTTGAAGCCATTGTGACATTCTAGCCCTGAATTTGCCCAGAGTTTGTGCCGCCCCTGAGCCCTCACCCACAATTTGCTCCAACCCCCTCTGACTTCAAGACAGGTAGATAAATGTGTGTGAGGTCTGCTACAGTCACTTCCAGTCCATTAATGCTCAGTTTCCCTAAAGGAACTTACTTGAAATGTCACTCAGCTGTCCTCAGATCTGTAACCAAATGCATGATAGCCTGACATTTCTATCTTATTTTAAAAAAAACAATTTATTTTCTCTGTCACATTCACTATAAGGTAACTTTTGAGAATAAGTAAGGAAGGAAACGCACAACTTTACGTGCCTGTGAAGTAGAAATAAGGCAGGAGAAGTATAAAATGTTCTGGTGCTGAGACCAGAGACTGCTTCCTGCAGTGAGTTCTCAGAAGGTGAGTTGTGTCAGGGTGGACCACGCTCTCGACAGTCTGGCAGTGAATACCACAGTAATTTTTTGGATCGCTTCCTCTGAGGTCTCTCAGTGAACACTGATGGCTTGGTGCCAAAGTGCAGTTTCTGTAAGTTAATCCAGGGGTAGACGAAAATAATAAAGAGTACACAGTCCTCTAAAAGTCTGATTTGATACATGGATAAAATTGAGAATATCAAGAGGAAGAGATTGCCTGCATCTCCATTAGGGAATACTCTGCTTTGTTTCTGGTAATTGATGAGCATTGGGAACAGAGAGTTCTGGGCTTTTCCTGGAAGGAATGAGGAGTTCAGATGATCTGTGCTGCCAATTAACAGAAGCAAATGGATCTCTACACACCAGCCAACTGGTGGGTAGAGCCAGTGTCCTTGGTCGGACATTGAGAATCTAGACCCAAACTTTGACACATGCATAGTCATCCCGCCCCCTTGCTAAGACTGAAAGTCAGTTCAAACTCACAGGCAAATGGCATTCTTTTCTATGCACCTTCAGAACCCCATATTCTTAGATGTGTATATACTGATATGCTCAATAAAATTAGCATTTCATTTAAAGACATTACCGAATTCATATTAGATTTTGTCGTTATGAAATCTTCTGCCACCAATAGAACTATTAGCACAGTGGCTACCCTTGAAGGGGTGTAGGGTAGGGTGTGGTTCACAAATATTTTCTGGGGTGAAACAGGGTCCTCATGGTAGAAGAATTTAGGCATATTGCCACAGCACCTAGATACAGGAGTCATCCTGGAATATTTTCAAGCAGGTGTTACGAAGCACTTATCAAAAACTCAGTAGAAACTCTAAAATACCTGATTTTAAGCCCTGTGTCGTCTTGACAACCCTGCAAAGATAAATTATTTGTAAAAATAAAAATATAAACCCTTAGGAAAAAATATAATTTTTGGGTATGAGCCATATAAGAGTTGGCAGGCATCTGCTAATAATTACAATTTTTGCTCTTAGGTCAATCCTGAGTCCTGCTTGCTATCAGTGATTAAGCAGGAAGAGAAATTCCCAGTTTACATGGCAGAATTACACTGTCAGATGAAAAGTGAACGTTTGTCATTCTGTGTTCATAGCATGGCATAGATTCCTTCATCCAGAAGTGGTTGCAAGCTTTACGTATAGTTTTAAAACTAGGGGTAGGGTGATGAAAAAAATTCAGGGGTGTGGGTGAGCCTCCATATGAGCCAGCACAGGGCATGGAATTTTGAACTCCTTCAGGTATAATAGCTGCCTGGGCTATTGGTTGGGTTGTTGGTGGAGGGAGAGCTGAGGATTCTTTTTGGCTCCAAATGATAGCCCTGGAAGCAGTGCATGGGGAGTTGCAAAGTGATGGATTTTGGCTCCATTCATCTACATCCTTTTCACAGCCCAAGCTGTGTGGGGATGGGGTGGGCTGCCTCAGGGCAGGGGAGGTGGGCAGAGTCACCATTGCTGGGATGTATACACCCGAGACTGGGCAGTCACGTGGTGGTTTGCTGTTGGAGCAATTGAACATCAGGTGGGGACAGGGGTACTTATCATCGACATTGCTCTGACTTTGAGTTTATGTAGTTCTTTAATAAGGCAGGTCTGTCTAGAGGTGATAATTTATAATAGATAATTCCCCACAGGATTTCCTCAAACAACATGCCTGTTGGCACATCTAAGGTAGATTAGGTTTACCAAAGTTATGTATATGCAGTTTTGCATGAATACCGAATACATAAATTGGGCTGAAGCCTCATTCACTGCAAATATAAAAGACTGGGAAAGAAAAATGGCTGGATTACTGGGTGTTCCTCTGCATAATACAGGAAAGTAATAATCCAGTTAGTTCAGAGCTTCATTTCCACACATTTTAAACTAACCTGTTTCTCTGAGTGGATTCTGTTGTCTTTGGCAAGACAATATCTTGTCAGGGCTGCAGATACAGGCATAAGTTTCCAAATGAAGTATGATTTCTCAATGTACTACTCAAGTATAGAGATTGGTGTCCTCTGTGGATAAATTAATGTTTTTGCTTTACATAAAGATGCTTAAGTAAGGGAGTGAATACAGAAGGGCATAGGAAGCCCCTGAGGCCCTGGAGGACTAGATTAGGCTGGTTGTCTGCTCTCAGGGAAAGCCCAGTCTCCATGTGTGTGTGCTGGATCCCCATCCTTGGATGCCCCACCACAGCCCAAAAAAAGGCCATGGTTTGTACAGATTCTTGTCATCTGACAGCTTGTGTTGCTGGGAAAATCCAAAGTGCATGAAGGATTAAATGTGGTTTTGTTACCACATCAAATAATAATTCCCTGATTGTTTAGAACATCATGCAACTCTCAGATAAAGAGGGATTATTATGTGTTTGGAGGGTGTGTGTCTAGCCAACACATCTGGTCAACACTGAGCCAGTCTGCCTTGGAAGAGAATGGAGAGGGACCATCTCTGCCTCCAAGGACATTTAGGCTAACCACCAGATCACTGGTAATGCCAGCTGTTCGTCATGCTGTAGGAGTTTTTCTATAGAATATTTTCAGTGGCTGCTGTGTTCATGACTCTATTATTCACATTTTCCCTCTTTGCTGTGTATGAATCCCATTTTTCTTAGAACCATGCTTTCCTATATGAGTTGATTCTTTAAATGTACAAGTGGAAAGTTGTCTGGGTGGTATAACTTTTCAGATAGTATGGAGGGAGATAGGAGAATTGTAATTAGGAGAGTGACTTATAGTTACCTCTTAGCTATTTGACTGTTCCCTTACGAATTTACTGTAATATAATAGTTAGCAAATAGCTTACACCAGGGCCTTCACATATTGTGTTCTCTGCTTAACATGTTCTTGGCCCCTTCATGTCGCTTGTCCAACTCATCCTTGGGGTCTCAGTTTATATTTCACTTACTTGAGGAAAACTTCTCTTGACCCTAGACTAAATTAGGTCATTCTCTCTTAATGTGTATGTTTTGCATTGTTATATAGTTGTGATTTAGCGATTTAAAAAAATTATTTACTATTTTTTCCTTGGATATACTGATCTCCTTGGGAGCAAGCCTATGTTTGTCTTGTGTACTTTTGTATTTCCAGGGCCCAGGGTAGAACTGGAAACAAAATAAGTACTGAATTTAATAGGTATTCAAGAATAATGATTACCATACTTTTGAGCACTTACTGTATGCTAGTACTATCTATTTTCTTTAAAAAAATGTGTGTGTGCATGCATATATAATCTTTGTTAATACTGACAACAACTGTAAAGAAAACATGGTTGCTCTCAATTCACGACTGGGAAACTGGGCTCAAATGTTGAGAGTAGAATATTCAGAAGCTTTTTAAAAGGTTTAGGATATTCCTACATAGTCATCTGGAAAATTATCCATGATACAGTTATAAAAGCAAAACAGGGTATCTAATATGATTTTACTTGTGTAAAATAAAGTGTTTTTTATGTGTATATATATTTGTTTATATTTACACATAAAATATTTCTATCAACACCAACTTGTAACCATTTATCTCTGAGGAGTAGGCTAGGAGGGGCATGAGGAATTTTACTTTTTATTTGTATTGTTTTTATGTTGTCATTTAAAAAATTGTAGTGTAATCCTCTATTTTTAAATAAAAAGTACAAAAAAGACAAGGCCTTCCCAAGGTTGCCTGGGCAGTACAGTGCCTTGTGGGGTTTGAACCCCAGTCTGTCTGGCTCTGAAGCCCGCGTTCTGTTCATGACATCCTTTCTGTGGCTGGAGTAAGTAGTTTCAACTGGGGAGGTTTTGCCCCCTATGCGATACTTGGCAATGTCTGTAGCTATTTTTGGTTTTCACGTGCTGGTAAGGTGCTACTGGCATCTAACGGTTTGAGGCCAGGGACGTTCCTGCCATCCTGCCCTGCGCGGGACACCCTGCATGGGTATCCAGCCCAACGTGTCTGTGGTGCTGAGGCTAAGGAAGCCTGCTGTAGAAGGGCAGCCAGCCCTGACTAGACTGGTGAGCGTGGTGCCCAGTTCAGCACTGTGTGGCTGTGGTATATGCCCAGCACTGGCTTAATGAGCACTGGGTGCGGATCTTGCCCTAAGGCCATGTAATTTCAGTGCCAGGTGGAAACAGCAAATGTTAAAACGTGTATCGACCTTATCCCCAACCAAAGCTTTTAAAAGACTGAGACAGAGAGGCTCTAATTGGGCTTTTAGGGAGGCGATCACCAGGAGAAAGAAGGTCCTGAGGAGGTTCAGGGGTGGAGGAAGCCCTTGTGTGCCTTAGCACACCCCGAGGGAAAACTGAACATTCTTTTAGGAGAGGTGAGGATGCCTGGATTTCCCCCATCATCTCCTCGAATGATTTACAGGCTTATTTACTACTTGAAATCTAGTGTCATGGACCCATCCCCAAGCAGATCAAGGGCATGGTTCTGTTGGCGCCTACATGAGCAAGTCTCTTCTGGTCGGTCTCCAGTTCACTCATTACCCAAAGGCCCCTCTAGTCGCTGCCTGGATTAACAGTGAGCCCAAGGGCGGGGCGCTGCTCTGCCAGATTCAGAGTATCAGATCATTTGTCAAAAACTACCCAGCTTAATGCTGGCCTGGCAGGACTCGACCACAGGCCCATGGCTCCTGGTCTTGCATCCAGCCCTGCTCATACAAGAGTGGGAAGAAAAGAGCAATCTTTTTCTTAAAGACAAAGAGGCTAATAGATGAGAAAATGCTCTCCTTATGTGGGTGAGGTTGGTGGGATTTGCTTGGGCAGCAGGAGGTGAGACCAAAGATGAGGGGTGAGTGCCTTACCTTTTCGATGACTCAGTAGTGTATCGTTCAGTGGTTCTCAAAGTGTGGCCCTCATACAAGCTGCATAGCATCACCTGTGAACTTTTTAGAAATGCAAATTCTTCAGCCTTACCTCAGACCTACTGAGTGGGAGACTTTGGGTATGGGACCTAGCAATCTGTGTCACCTAGAAACAGCCCCCCCCCCCCCCGGGTGATTCTGATGCACCTCAAGTTGGAGAACCACTGGTGAAAAGGAAAGTAGATGGGACCTTGCTTTCTGGTATTGCCATTCCATTAGCTGAGACTTGGGACATGTCACCTGACTTCCCAGGCTTCAGTTTCATTGTAGAATGGGGATAGTGAAACCTAATCTGCAGAGTTGTTGGAAGAATCTGTGAGCTAAAGTAAGTGAGTGTGATTTGTACAGCATTAGCCAAATAATCAATTTGAGCATACACTGGCTCTGATCCTCTTGGACTGGTGAATATCACTGTCATGCTCTCATATGCGACTTTGAAACTGCTTTGGTTCTCCTTTCCCTGCAGAATAGTACAGTTTGTTCCTGAACGTTGAGGCCATTCCATGTGTCTGCCTGACCACCTTTCTGGAAGACTTTGCTTTTAAGACTCTGTATGTGGGAGCAAGAAGCCCACATTGACTGAAAAAGGGGGAGAGTGTGGCTGAGGGAGCAGCCATGAAGGTTGTGTGGTAACTGACCCAGGCTCCACAGAAAAGACCTGGAAGGCTGGTTCTGAGAAAGCAGGTAGTCATTACAATCTGAGTAGGTCCAGTATGGGGACTTATCAGTGAAGAGATAAGGGTCATCATGATATAGACAAAAGCGTTAAATAACTAACCTGTGAAGGGCTCAGCCTTATTTCATCTAATCTCAGCTACCACTGATTGAAAGATTAGTTTATGTATCATTAAAAAAAGCCCCAAACTAGTCAAACTGACATGCTATTAATCGTTTAAAAATCTTGATTTCAATGTTAAAATGTGAAAAACAATAAAAACAGTGCTGAGTGCTATTTACACATCGTTATATCCAATTTTTACAATAACCCTATGAAATTGGGGCTATTATCCTATTTTGCAGGTAAGGAAACTGAGGCTCAGTTAAGTTGCCAGGTAGGGCACGGGCCAGTAGATTTTTTTCTGTAAAGGGTCTGGAAGTAAATATTTTAGGACTCCATATGATCTCCTTCAATACAGCTCCATTCTGCCTCATCGTTAAAGTAGCCATAGGTGAAATACAAATCATGGGCGTGATCATCTGCCAATACAATTTTATTTATGGACACTGACATTTGAATTTCATGAAATCCTCCTGTGCCATGGAATATTATTAGTTTAAATTCTTCAATCATTTAAATATGTAAAAATTATTGTTAGCTTGTAGACCATACAAACACAGGTGGCAGACTAGATTGCTTCTGGATTTGGCCCTTGAACCATAGGTTTTGACCCTTGGTTTAGTTTCACCCACAATTGGAGTTTAAATCTGGTGTGTTTCCACAACCAGATTTGAAACTTTATTATATTATACTGTGCATCATAAGGAGAGGTAGCTGATTGTTAACTTGTTTATTCTAAAAACAACCCAAAATCACAAGCCTGTACTAAAAGTACTGTTTGCCTTAATCATGAGTTTTTAAGGAAGATCTAATTTTAATTTCCTCAGAATTTGTGTCTTCTTAGCTCAGTGTTAATTATAATTTAGAAAGTCATTTTGGCTTTTGAACTGACAGCTTGAAATGTAAAGTTTTAAAAAGTGAAACAAACATGCATACGGTATAAAAAAACCTCACTTCAAAGGTATAAAATAAAAAGTAATGTTTTTTTTACTCTCTTGTTCTTTTTTATGCCATAATTCTTCCCATAAATGGTTATCATTAAGAACTTCTTGGGCATCCTTCTGGAAGCCGACTGTGATGACAATAGTGTGTAGGCATATTCATTTTTATCTGCATGCTTGCTTTTTATGTACTACGTCTTAGCTCTCCTTATAAATTGATCTATCAACACATTTTTAGTGAATGTGTAGTATTCTATTGTGTATGTACTCCTGAAGTACTGCTATTTTATTTAACCATGCTTTCATTTTTAGATTTGAGTTATTTCCAGTTTTTTAATTATTACCAAAAGTGGTTCATTGAATATTGCTGTAAGTAAATCTATCATGCTTCTGTAAGTTCATAGAAGTGAAGTCACTGCATCAAAGGAGATGTGAATTTTTGATGCATTAAGTGTTTTTCTTACATGAAATTTCAAACAAGCATTCTCCTGAGCCAAGAAGGTCTGCAGAGAATAGCATTGCTGGTGGGAAAATTGACTCCCTCCTGTCTCCTGTAATTTTTCCAATTATCTTGTTTTTTGTTTGGTGAGGAAATAGGTCATGTTTTATCTTCAAAAGAGTTGGTAGAGAATTAGTACATGGGGACAGTGAGATTTTGGGCTCCAGATCTCATTATGATCTTCAACTTCCATTTAAAGAACAGCCACCTTAAGCAAACAAACAAAAACATAAAAAAATGTGCTTAGGGCCTACCTGTTCAGGATTCTCTGGTGGGAAGCAACAGTGGTTTGTGAAAACTGTAATCTCCATGGATTTTTCTCGAAGCTTAAGGGAGGATTGTTAATAGTTTATATATCAATTGACACCTACTGATTTTGAGTTTTGACTCTGTTCCAGCTTCTGTACTAAGCCCTTTGTATGAAATATCTCTTCAAATGTGCTCAGTGATACTAGAAGGCTGAAACTATTTTCATTTCTATGTTTGGATGAGGAAACTGAGATTTAGAGAGGCCCAGAGTCACACAGCAAGTGGTAGGGCTGTGCTTTGACCCAGCACTAACATCCAAACTCCCATTCTTGACCTCCAAGTGCACTATTTTCTATCATTAGTTATCAAGAAATTTTGTATGTATCCTGTATTACATTATAAAGATTGGTCGGTCAGTAGTTACTAGGGAGCCCATAGAAGGAGATGATGCTTCTGCCTCCTCCTTCGTAGCCGATGTTGGAAACAGGCTTTTCTATCAGACTGTGAGTTCCAAGGATAGGATGATATGTCACTTATACCTGTGACCCTAGAGCAGAAGGGTGCTCTGCAAATGTTGACTGACTGACTGAATTAAACAAATACGTATAAAATAGAGAACTCTTTAAGACTTTATATTATCAGGGGCTAAGTAGTATTCTGTATAGATTAAGATGATGTAGTTTTTAACGGTGAAAAGGGCTTAGAAAACTTACACTTCTCTATATTTCTTCACCTAGGCATGAAACCAAAAGAATAGTAAATTTTATTTTTAGTACGCTAAAACTCTGCTTGGTAGCTAATTCTTAGCCTTCAAGTTATATGATGTAGAAAAATAGATGAGTTAATATAAGACTCTTTTATTTTTCCTTAGTAAAGAAACATCTTTTTTTTTTTTTAAATTGTGAATTTCTGTTGTGATGACTGGTTGTGTAGCTGGAACCTAGAAGAGACATATCTGTTACATTTTCAGAGGTCTGGTTTCTTATGGGTAACCAAGCAGAAGGGAGATTGCAAAGAAATATGCAGTTTGCATTAATTCCACTACTGTAGGATGGTGAGGGTCCTAACCAGAGCAGAACCAAAATGCCTACATGGCTGGTAGCACCTGGACCAAGGGTGAGTGTGACCAGACATGTGTGCCATGGGGCTGCACATGAGCTGCAAAACCTCCAGGGGCTCCTCCTGGGGCTCCTCCTGGCCTCAGTGCGAGAATGGAGCTTGCTAATGCCAGGCTCTAGATTAGGTGCCCACTTCTGCTCCCTGTGCCCTGCCCCGCCCCGCCTTCCCACACTCTCCCACCCGGCTTCAGCCTGTTTCACCTCTGCCAGCTGAGCTCCCCTTGCGTCCATGGTCTCCTCTTTGACCTGGTTTATGCCTCTTCATCCTTTAGACTGCCCTTCCTCATTATTATTTTTTTTTTAGAAGTTTCTTTTATTTTTTTATTTTTTTATTTTCTTGATCATGGATTTTATTCTTGAAGAATATCTGAAGGTAGTTAAAGCTCCTTAGAATTTTCTTTTATTTTCTTTTTTTTTCTTTCTTTTTTTTTTATAATAGCACCTAAAAAAAAATCACGCTTCAGATAATCCATGATTGGGCCATCTGACCACAGATCTCCCAAGATTGTTGATGTTGCTGAGATTTCAAGTCTGCAACTGTCTGGGCACCTTTGCAAAGCGTGAACCCTCTCATGCTTTCAAACAGAAAGTGTTTCAGACAGAGCGTGTGCTTTTCTCATTCCCACAAGTTCTTGATGCTTGCATTGCCCCCAATTTTGCTTTCATTTTTAAGGAGCAATATTGAATGTGCAATTAATTTCCTCCTCTGCTTATGTCCTTAACTATTGATTAGAACCAACAATTGGTATAATAATCCTTTGAAGTATAATTATTTCTTATAAATGTTATATGAGTCCTAGGAAAGTAATGGAAAGATGTACTTACATCCATGTGTTTTTTTCCATTTCTGAAACCAATTATTTTTCAAAAATTGCCTTTTCAGGTTGGCTATTAAGTTGAAAAGATCATTGATTTCTTTTTAATACTAGCATCAAGGAGAATTATAATGAAACATGATGTGTTTACAATTAATTGTTAGCTATCAGCTGGCAGCTTAATGCTAATGTTTACTTACTGTTTCTCGGGGGACAAGTGGTCATGTTTACTAATATCTCCTAAACTTTTGTTTTGGTGTGGGGGGGAGTAATTATATTTTTTTAAAAAGTCTTACAGGATTATTTTGTATTACTCAGTTTAAAGTCATACCTTTAAAATTTTTATCCATTTTACAAGCTCTTTTCTGTTATTAGACACAGGTAAACTTTGTCCTGGATATGGGTAAGTTATAAAATTAATGTTTAAAAAATGATTTGTCAAAGATCTTTGAAAGAATCTGACTCCTTCATCTGGTAGAGGGTTTGATCTTTAGTTCCTGTGTTGGAGGGTAGCTGGCCAAGCTGACAGGGGCCGGCATGGCAGAGCCTCTGGTGGGGACAAGCCTGCCCAGGTGCCAGCAGTTAGTTGCACAGAGCCTCAGTGGAGTCATTTGCAGTCATAAATGTGGGACCTGCGAGCTCCTTCCATTGAGGGTGGAACAAAACTACAATGACCAGGGTCAGGTGGGACTCTGTCTTCTGGCAGGACACTCCTACAGTAAGACCCACTGACTTGCCCTTCTCTTCTTGTTAAACTTAAGACTGCTCACCCTGTTTTTTATAGTTCTCTCAGAAATCATTTTTTTCCATTATGGTGCCACAACTTTGGGAAGATACCTAGAAATCAGCTATAATTTATGCTGATTCCTTTAAAATATCTAAAAAAATTTCCCCCCAAATTCTGTTTTTCTTCCTCCTCACATCCTTCATTTTATAAATCCCATAGTAGAAGCTACAGGCTTGCAGTTACCCAAAGGACAGTGTGCTTTCCGGTGCTCTCTCCTGGTCTCAGCCTAAATCTGAATTTTGCATACGTTGAACTTTGGGGTTCATTTTCTGTGGATCCCTGTGTCACTAGCAGTCTATGTCCCTTGCTTTGTGTTTTTGCCTACCCATATCAAATGCAATATAGTCTCTTTATAGCCAACATGTTATTTTTATGTGCCTTACTTTATTACACATGAAATGAAACCATCTCTGGCATTTTTTTCCTACTCACTGAATTTTTATTAGCATTGTATCTTATATCAGTAATAACATAAGCTGCAACACCCTTCTCTGGAATATTTCCTGAGATTGCTGCCACTGTTTGGAATGAATGCCGTTGCCACCTTAATGGAAATGGTTTCATCTCCATTGCTTTTATCTCCTTAGATAATCCTTTAATCCCTGTGCACTGCCCACAGATTCTGACTGTCCTTGCCAGCACCGTTACTACAGCCCGCAGAACTGTGTGGTGGGTGAGGCTGGTCCACCGGTTTCTCAGTCATTACAGAATCATTAGTTATGGTGCCAGCAGTGATAAGAGCTGGAGGTCTCATACCTGAGGCCAGCTGTGTTCATTCATAATAAGAGACTTAGCAGCTATGTATGCAACCAGAAAATTGAATCAGCAGCACCATCAGTGCATTAAATTATGGCATTTTCCTACAGAGTTTCTGTAAAAATGAAATAGTACATTTGGCCAGAACCATTTCTTATGCAGATTAGGGTCTTTTGGTAACACTGGGAGATAGGACATTTTCTCCACAAATAAGTCTTTCATTATCTGAGAGACTTCAAACCAGTTTGTTTTGGTTGGTACCCACATACAAATGTGGCAGTCCATGTTTAGATGCTAACTTTTTTTCCCTACCAATTCTGGAAAATCACCTTCTTGATGACCTGTCTTTAGTCTTAGGAAAATGAGACTGAAAACACAAGAAAAAAGAAAAGCTCTAGTGCTGCATTTAAAATATAAAACACTAGCATTTGGCATTTGGGTGAGTTTCATTGTAATTTTGAAATTTAAAATAGCTTCCAATTATGACATTCTAAGACCCGCCCTCCCTCCCCCGGCCCTGCCCCCCCGGCACACACACACTTTCCCTCAGGTCCTAGCTCTTGGGAAAAAGGAAAATGGACTGAAGAGAGAGAGAAGGGGAACATCAAGGACTCGGCTGTAGGTGGGATGAGGCACCTCCCAGGGCATGTTTGGATAGTTTCTAAAAGATCATCCAACAAAAGATGATCATATTCCTTTCTATTTTATTTGTTTTTTAAATGTAGTTTTTAAGTACAGGATACACTCCGATGATTCAGAAATGAATGAACGAAAGAATGCAGTCAAAAGTCTCCTTGTGACCAGTTTTCTCACCCTATAACCACTGTTATTAGGTTATTGTGTATACTTCCAGAGATATTTTAAAGCATATTTTAGTTTGTGTGTATATTTTTTCTCCTTTAAAAAAAAAAAAACAACAGATGATAGAATATTGTGGTAGGCAGTGTTCTGTACCCTGCTTTTTATAAGCATCAATGTATCTTGGGGATCTTTACCTATCTGTGCGTGAAGATCACTGTTGTCTTTCTCCTCCAGCCCACTGTTCTTCCAGTCTATGTACTGTAATTTATTTAACCTATCTGCTTTTGATGGACATTCGAGTTGTTTCCAGTGTTTTACTATCACAAGCAGTGCTGCAGTGAATACCCCTGTTTCCGTGTCATTTCACCTGTCATGTGCAAGTTCTTCAGTTTGCTAAATTCTCAGAAGAGGAATTACTAGATCAGAAGTTATATGTATTTATAATGTTGATGACTGTCACCAAATTGCTACCCCCTTCACAATGGTAAGTACTAAGAATAGCTGTTTCCTAACCGCCTGGCCAATCAGTATGGCTGTTCAAGTCCTTTGTCCATTTTTCTAGTGTGTCCTTGGCCTTTTACTTATTCGTTTTGGGGAGATTTTTATATATTAAAGAGATTAGCCCTTTGCCTATAATTTGAATGTATACAAGAAAACTCTACTCGTAGTATTTGCCTTTTGACTTTGTTGATGGTGTGTTGCCGTGTAAAAGTTTTATTTTTATGAGTTCATGTTTGTTGACTTTGACTTTTATGGCTTCTGACTCAGAAGGCCTTTTCCACTCCAGAGTTAATAAGGAATTTTCCCATGTTTTTCTCCAATCATTTTTTTTTTTTTACCTATTTGGAATTCATTTCAGTATATACCTTAAATATAGAACCAACTTTTTTCTTTAGATGCTACCAGTTGTCCTTACATCAGTAGTTCGATATATATTCCCTCCGCTCCCACTGATATGAGATCCCAGCTTTACTGTATACTGAAATTCCATTTGTATTTGGATTGATTTCTGAACTTTGTCCTCTGGTCCATTTATTTGTCTATATAGTCATATTTCAGTACTGGTACTGCACTATCTTAATCCTTAAGGCTTTTTTGTTTGGTTCTTTTTATTCCTTAGATTCTGCCTATAAGTGAAATCATAGTGTTTATCTTTCTCTAACTTAAATATCTTCTAGGTCCATCAAAACAATATCTTTTAACATCCCCTTCCTTTTCCTATGTAGGAGTCTTGTTTTCTTATCCTTTCAGCCACTCAATCTTTTGGTTGGAGCACTTAAATCTTTTCCATTTAAGGTACTTACTGATAGGAATGTAGTTGTTACCATTCTTTATTGCTGTTTTTGATACATGTTTTTTCTTCTTAAAAAAGTCCCTCCAACATTTCCTATAATACTGGCTTAGTGATGATAATTCCTTTAGCTTATTTTTGTCTGGGAAGTCCTTTATCTGTCCTTCAACTCTAAATGATAGCTTTGCTGGATAAATTATTCTTGGTTGTAGATCCTGGGTGTTCCTGTCGAATATTTTTTGCTAAGCCCTTCTGTCCTGCATAGTTTCTTTTGAGAATCAGCTGCCAGTCTTATTAGTAACTATCTGTTTTTCTGTTGCTGCTTTTAATATTCTTTCTTTGTATTTACACTTTGGCATTTTAATTATTATGTGTCTTGGTGTGGGCCTCTTTGGATCCCTGATTTTTAGAATTCTCTGAGCTTCCTGGGACTTTGTGTCCATTTCCTTCACCAGGTTAGAGAAGTTTTCCATCATTATTTCTTCAAACAGCTGTTCAACATCTTGGTTTTCTTCAGTTTTGCCAATCAGATGAATATCTGGAGCCTTAATAATGTTCTATCTCCTCCTTAAATTATTTTTATAGTCTTGGCATTCTGATAGAGTGTCCTGATTGGCTTTCCTGTCCTCTAGATAGGGCATTTGATCCTCTTCTTTATTCACTTTGTTTATTCCATTTAATATACTTCTCATCTCAGATAATGTGTTCTTCATTTCAGACTGGTTCCTTTTTATAATTTCCATTTCTATTATGTTTTTTTTTATCTCTTTGCTGAAGTTCTCACTAAATTTATCTACACTTCCCAAAAGTTCATTGAGCATCTTTATAACCAGTGTTTTGAACTCTGCATCTGTTAGATTGCTTGACTCCATTATATCTGGATCTCTGTTCTGTTCTCTCATATGGTTTCTGCTTTGTGTTCCCATTTTGGCTGCCTTTCTGTGTCTGTTTCTATGTATTAAGCAAAGCTCCTAAGTCTCCTGGTCTTATTGGTGTGGATTTGTGAAGTAGGTGTCCAGTGGCACAGTCCTGAGAGGGGTTCAGCTGCAGGCCAAACTTAGCCTAAGCCTCTGCCTGCCCTGAGGCCCTGTTAAGATTCAGCCAACAATCCACAGATGCTATGCTTATAGTTGCCTCAAAAGGCCACAGCAGAAACCAAGACTATCTGCCTCCAGTATGAGTCTAGGCACTGCTCAACAAGGAGCACCTGATTCATTGAGGATATACCTGGATGTGGCTTGGGTGGGGCTGCAAGTTGGGGGAGATGGGGTTTCAGTGAATCCTCTGGGCAGAGCGACTTCTGTTATCCAGTTTGGTGATGTCACTGCTATGGCAGTGCTGTGTCTGCACACTGGTAGCAGGGAAGGCTCAACAGGGAACGATGGATACCGCCAGCATTTCTATGTAGTGCTAGTCTCACCTCAGCCCTCACTCCGACAGTGTCTCCCTATTAGTCCCTGCTGCCATATGCACATATCCAAATGGGAACTGGTGTTCAGAGTGAGGATGTCTGACATGGCGAAAATCTGCTCCTGGCCACGGCCCTTTTAAGAGGCATCTGCTGCAGCAGCAGCCTCCATCTCACTCAGCCGCTTGGGACCGGGCAGCTCTGTGTCCTTGCCCTGTCCTACCTTCTGCTGTTGCAGGGTGTTTTCTTGGACTTCTCCCTAGTTGTATGGCTTGTTCCTCTAGATCCCAGGTGATTTCTCCTTGCTGCTGCTCCTTGTTTCCGTCACAACTTTGATTTGGTCGCCAGAGGGATGAACAGAGCCTCTATCATCTATGCCATTTTTTTCTCTCCTCAATCCTTAAGGCTTTATAATATGTTCTCTGATAGGGTTGCCGTTCCTCATTAGTTTTTTTTTTCCTTCTCTTCATAGTCTTACGTATTTGTTTTTCTAAATATACTTAAGGATAAACTTGTATAATTCACAAGCTAAAAACAATCTTTTTATTAGGAGAACATTACATTTGTAAATTACCGTAAGAAAAATGGACATCTCTATGTGTCTTCCTGTCCAAGAACATGGTATGTCTTTCTGTTAGCTCAGGTGTTCCCTTGTGTCCCTCAGAAGGGTTTTGATGTTTTCTTCTTAAAGGTTTTGTACATTTCTTATTTAGTCAATTCCTTGATATTTTATTTCATGTGTGCTATATTAAATAGAATTTTTTCTTGGTGTAGATCTCCTAATTGGTGGAAGTTTGTATATAAGGAAGCTATGGATATCTGCAAGTTGATTTTGTGTCTTGCTGATTTTCTGAGTTGTCTTGTGGTTTATAATATTTTTTAGTTGATTTGGGGGGGCTTTCCAATATATAATCAACCTGTTTTTTAATATTCCTGCTTTTATCTAATTTTCAATTTTTATACTTTGGTTTCCCAGGTTCCCCATTATACAATCTGAAGTAACAGTGGCGATATTGAGCACCTTTGCCTTGGTCCTATTCTGGTTCTGATTCTTGTTGGCCTGTATTCTAGTATTGTCTAATTAAGTATGACCCTAGCTTTGGGGTTGAGAGGGATATATTTTATCATGTCAAAGAAATATACAGCTATTCCTGTTTGAGAGTTTTTGTTGTTGTTGTTTTTGCTGTTATTAAGAATGACTGTTGAGTTTTACCCAATAATTTTTCAATGTCAGTGGGATGGTTACATGGTTTTATTCTTGAGCTCTGTTAATATGATGAACTAGTTTGATGAACTAATATTAGGCAATCTTTGCATTCTTGTTTAACTCCATTTGGTCATGATATACTAATATTCTTCTATTGTGCTTCTTGATTTTATGTGCTAATATTGTTACACTGATATTTATAAATGAGGTTGGCCTTGAGTCTTCTCTAATGTATAATAGTTCTGAAGTTTTGCACTTATTTTTAAAAGGTTATATTTACTTGTGTGAAGGAGGTTTTTCTAAATTCATGTTGTGGATGAAATATTAGAAAGCATGTTCGGCTTAAAGGAACATGTAGTTTCAAGGACTGCTTAGGAGTGTGTTCATGTATATGGATGCAAATTTAAACTATTCATAAAGATAAGGTTTGTCTCTGGAAAGACAAAGTATAGACAATAATTTATTAACATTCATATTAATAAAAACTAATAAAAAAATCCTTGTTTAATTCATTAAACTAATTAGTTGGTTTAATATGTAGTAGCTTGGCTTTATATATATTAGCTCATTTTAATCCTCTGCAAAGCCTTGTAAGGAATTGCTTTTAACTTATAGAAAACTGACTTTGAAGAGGTGAACATGTCTTGACCAAGAATGTGCAGCTAGTGAGGATGGAATTCTACTCCAGATCTAGATCTCTTTCACCCCAAAGTCAACACGCTCAACCACCATCCTGTATTACTTTTTAAATAATTGAGTTATAGGTAATTGGAAATAGGAACACCATTTCCTAAGCAGTGGCCTCAAAGTATGGTCCCCAGACCATCTGCATCACCTGAGAACTTGTTGAAAATGCAAATTTTCAAGCCCTACCCAGATCTTCTGAATTGGACACTGCAGGGCAGAGACCCAACATCCTGTGTTTTAGCAAGGCTTCCAGGTGATTCCAGTGCCCAGTGTACATAACGCTGAAGCTTGAGAACCAGTGCCCTAAAAACTGCAGATATTCTTCTGTCCTTCAGTCTGAATATTAGGAGTTGTCAACTTGTTGAGTTTGTGAATAAGGGCACATGTTCTTTATTTTCTCCATTTACTCTCTAGAAATAAAGGCTAAGTGTTTAACATCTTATGGCTTGTTCACAAAAGGGAGTATTTGCTGAGCCTAGCTCCCTGTGAAACTTGTAAAAATTAAACAGTCTTGTGAAATGTCAGTAGAGCATCATTTACTCACAGCCTCTGTCTAGGCAGTGGTCTTAAGCAAACTAATTAGACTTCATTTTCAGAGTGTGGGAAGTTCACAGATTTGCATATTTTGTAAATATGCATGATGTACCTTCCTGGGATTAACTAGATTGGAGGGAATAGGGGTCCTGTGAGGGCAGGGACCCAGCAGCCTCAGGTCTCTGCTTCCCAGAAAAGCACATGAGGCCTTTGTCCTGTTTCCTTGAATGAGCAAATGCGAGGAGGAAGGTGAAATCATGGTGGGCTGCCCACTTGACCTTATCTCCTCACAATGCCACCAAATTGAAGAAATCATGATAATTCACTTAACCTAAAAGGCTCAAGCCAATTAATGATTTTCATGCAATTGCCAGTTGCGTGCCCTTCCCTTCTGGGTGCAGAATTCATTTTGCTGGCATCGCTGATTTACAAAAGGCAGACTGCTTGCAAGCTAATTGGGTGAAGTCATTATAGAGGGCAGCGTGGCTGTGAGCTGGAGCAGTGCTAAAGCGGTTTTCAATAACTTGTCTCTCATCCCTGCATTGGTCATCACCCTGGAGTAACTACATCTGGGTAGCATTAGTTTGAGCTGTGAGGACACTGTAGGTTTACCAGTGACCAAGTATAGTTTGCTGAAAAAGACTCTCAGGTATTTTATCCAGTTCTGAGTTTCCAGGCTGACATATTTCTGTGCTTAGTAGATGTTTCCCTGGTGTGTCCATATGCATGTGTGTGTGTGCACACTTGTACGTGTGCACACTTGTGCTTATGTGTGGTGGGTTAGGATTAATGTGATAAATGAACCACTTCCTGAGGACTGCAAGATGTGTACTTTGGTGTGAGCTGACTAAGTAAATCACACTTGCCTGAGGGCTGGAGACTGAGATTGGTAGAGCTCCAGAAAGTATGCAAATACATGCATCTGTGCACAGGCTCAGTCTAATATTTGTGGGACCTGTGGCAAGAGTATAATTGGAGGCTCACATACTCTAAATAATTAAGTTATAATACAATCAAGCAAACACACTGTTAAACAGTTAACATATGTTCTACCCTGCTGTCATGACAAATGAACCTGGGAAGGGCAGTGTGGAGAGAGCTGCCTTTTCTCCCTTCTTTTCCTACCCTCAGCTTCATCCTGCTCCATGAAGGGCCTTGCTTTCATGTTTGCAGACACCCAGGCTTCTTGTCCAAACTCTCATTGTAAACTGTCCTCCTCCCTGCAAACCATAGCCCTGTAGTGTCTCCTTGGGCCTGCGGGGCCCTCACTATCAGCTTAGGCCACCTCGAAAGGAGAAATCTGGAGAAAAGGCCCAGAGAGGTCCTGGAAGTTGGCTCATGGTACATTTTGGAAGAGAATTCTGGTTCTAGGGACTGAGGGCATGTTCTAGAAAGGGGAAGCATGAGCTCTGGATAGACATGTCTTGTAAGCCCCCAGAAAGCTCCACCTACTGGCCAGAGTAAGGACCCCCTCCACCTGAGCCTACGGGAGGTACCGACCTTGTGAAATATTAGTGGAGTTGCATTTATCCAGGGCCTCCATCAAAGGAGAGCCCTTAAACATTGGCCGATGTGTTCAGGTACACACCCCACACAGGCATTTATATTCCTGATGATCACAGACTGAACCACCTACGTGAGCTCCATGTGGTACTTGCATGTTCCACCCTTACACACATGCACTGATGCTTCTACACTCCTAGCAGACATACCTGCATTACTCTTACATGTAAACACACACTCAGAATTGTCACCTGTCTGCCCTACTGTGGCACTCATACACCTGTCACAAATCTTCACATACTCAGGCATTGTCACACAGATGTGTACCTCCCTTCCTTGCACATGTACGCACACCCACAGATGGTTTGCTTGTACACATGCCTCCAAACCTGGGCACTTTCTGCCCGCACTCACTGCTCTAACACATAGCTGTACTTCCTCTGGGATGTTTTTCTTGTTAGCACTCATCATTGTTGGCATTACCAAGGATCAGATTGAAACCAGCAGCTGAAATGAGTCTTTAGGATTTTAGGAGCAGTTATTTGACTGAGGGTCTACTTACATCCACATTCATGGACAATGCAAACTGACCACATTGCATTAGCTAATGATCGTAAGGTAATCTGGACACAAACACTGAGACTTTTGCCATGTTTCTATAGGTGACGCATGTGTCCCAGCATGGCAGAGTGCTTGGTCATGGCTCCCTTGTCTGGATGTTTTTAGGAGAAGCATTCAGGTTTCCTTACAGCACCCCCATCATAGCTCCTGTGACACAGAGAAGCTCATACAGGGAAGACAGAGTGACCCTGGATCTTCCCATGAACCTCAGCTCTCACAGAGCCAGTGATTCAGCCCTGAATATCTGATCTCTCAGTCACTTCCCACTGAAAGGCAGACAGAAATAGCTCACTCTTTTCATTCACTTCCATAGCAGCACTGTCTCAGCGATGGAACAGTATATGCTTAGTGAAACACTTCCAGGTCAGCACCATTTGGGCAAAAGCCCTTTAACATCAGTGTCTTGTCTGCCTTAAAGTAAACAATGTCCAACTGTGTGATGAGAAATTTTTGTTGGAAATGTGTTTGGTATTTAGTAGTAGGATTATTTCATTTGAGTTGACTTTTTAAAAATGAACTTTATGTTGGAATACTTTTAGATTTACAGAAAAGCTACAAAGATGCACATACAGAGAGTCATCTTATGTCCATTACCCAGTTTTACCCATTGATAGCATCTTATGTTACCATGGTACATTTGTCAAAACTAAAACTAGCACTGGTACCTGACAGTTAGCTAAACTCCAGACTTTTATCACTTGGTAAAAATGGTATTTTCCAGTCTTCTCTATAAAGCTGCCATTTTCCCCTTTTTCTATTCTCTTCTTTGGAATTGAGTCACTACATCTGTCCCACCCTGGGGGTGTGTATGAGGGGTAAGGGCGGAGAATTAAGCTCCTCCTCCTTCTGAGAGCAGTATCTACATATATTATTTGGAATTCGACTGAAAGATTTTACTTCAACTTTTAATAAGATATAAAGGTATTTGGTACAACGTCTGGTCTGGACAAAATGGCACAGTGGTTTCTTTCCAATCCTTCTTGCTAAGTGTGACAATACCCCCTGGAAATAGCATAAGAGGTAACCAAAGAAAACTCTGAAAGATGGCAAGAGGAAGGTGAGTTGGTTTGTGACCCCAGGACTGAAGAACATATATAGCACCCAGTCATCTTATGTCTTCTTCCCTCTAGCACCTAACAGAAGAGGGTGACACAGGCATGCTATTTCCTGACCTACAACTTAGCGTCAGAAACAACCCAGGTGCCCACGGCTTCTCCTTCCGTGATACGGCAGGAGTCCCTTTGATATCACTAGGTGAACTCAGCACTGACTCCACTAACAGTGGTGGCCATGGGAAAGGTTCTCTTTCTCTGCTGGGGCCTGAGATTTCTGTCCCTACCAAAGGATATAAGGCCGATTGGAGGCCTACCAGATAGAGAGGCCCCTCTAAAACAAGTGGCCTGGCCTGGGAAGGCTTTTTTCCCTGTGATCCTAAGATGTGCCTCCCCTTCCCAAAGATACCTGGGCAGCTGGGGGATGCTCACTGTAGCACACAGGGATATCTCTTCATCCCCATGGGACTGACTGTCCTACCCAGCCAAGAGACAGCAGTTGGCTTGGACTGGGGAAACTGCCTGCATGAGGAAGGAGGCAAAAAAGTTCACTCTTACCACACTTACTCAACATAGTACTGGAAATTCTAGGCATAAGGTGAGAAGAAAAAAAAGACATTGGAAAGGAACGTCAAATTTCCACTGTACCCATTTGTAGATGACATGTTTGTCTATATAGAAAATACCAAAAAAATAATTTAAGAAAACCTCTTGGAACCAGTAAGTGAGCTCAGTAAGGTCACAGGATACAAGGTAAACACAAAAATCAATCACATTTTTGTATAGCAGAATGAATATGTGAAAATGAAATTAAAAACAAAACCATTTCTGGTCACTCCAGAGAAAATGAAGTGCTTAGATATACACTTAAATCATGTATAGGATTTGTATACTGAGTATTACAAAATATGAATCAAAGAAGACCTAAATTAATAGGAAGATATATTTCATTCATGGATTGCAAGGCTTGACCTAGTAATCATGTCCATTTTCCCCAAACTGATACACAGGTTTAAAGAAATTTTTGTCAAAATCTCAGCAAGGGTTTTCGCAGGCATAGTTAAAGTAATTCTAAAATTTGTATGAAAAGACACAGGTCCTAGAATAGCTAAAATGGTCTTAACAAAGAAGAATAACAGGAATCACTCTACATTAAAGCTCACTTTATGACTAGAGTGATCAAGACAGTGTGGTATTAACAGAGCGATAGACACAATGATCCGTGAACAGAATAGAGAACCTAGAAGTAGAACCCGACAGATGTGCTTTACTGGTTTTTGACAAAGGTGCAGAAGCATCCAGTGGAGAATAGAGAGACCTTCTCAATGATCGAAGCTGGAGCAGTTGGATGTCCATAGGCGAAACCAGTGGACCTCAGTCCAAACCTCATACCTTATATGAGTTCACTCAAAAGGATCATGGGCTTAAATGTAAAACTATAAAACTTTTAGAGAAAAAAGAGAACATCTTCAAAATCGAGGGCTAGACAAAGAATTCTTAGACTTGACAACAAAAGCATGGTCCAAAAAGGAATATTTGATAAATTGAATTTCATCAAAATGTTAAAAATGATGTCTGTAAATTATCTTGTAAACAAGCTACAGAGTGGAAATATTTACAAACTACATACCAGACACAGGACAAGTATCTGAAATATAAATAACTCTCAAAACTTGAGTAAAAAGGTAAGCCAATTAGAAAATGGGCAGAAGACATGAAGAGCCATTTCACCTAAGAGGATATATACAAATGGGAAATAACCACATGAGATGATGTTCAGCATCAGAAGCCATCAGGTAAATAAAAATTGAAATAACAATGAGCTGTCAGTACACACCTAATCAGAATGGCTAAAATAAATACATATATTTATTTTATATATATATATGTATATATATATGTGTATATATAGATAGATAGAGGCAACACTAAATGCCAGTGAGGATGTGGAAAAACCAAATCACTCAAAATTATTGGTGGGGATGTAAAATGGTATGGTCACTCTGGGATGTACATACCATACAGCCTAGCAATTGCACTCTTGAGTATTTCTCCCTGAAAAATAAAAACTTCTGTTCATATAAAAACCTGTAGATATTTTCTTTTAAATATAAAAGATTGTTTTATGTGAATGACCAAGACTGAGTATATAGCATATAGTCAAAGTCAAATGAATCTTGTAACCATTGACTTTGTAAGCATAAGAAAAATATATAATTCAATACAGAAAAATATACCAGTTTCCAAAAGGCCAGTTGAATTCTGCCAATTTTTTGTATTCTATTTATTTTTATTTTTTTCTCCCAGCTTTATTTAGATATAATTGATACATAATATTGTGTAAGTTTAAGGTTTGCACACAAATGTTTATAACAGCTCTATTTGTAATAGGTAAAAACTGGAATCAGGCCAGAGGTCTTTCAACATATGAATTTGGTTGCACTGTGGTATAGCCAAACCATGGAATAGTATTTGGCAATAAAATAGGAATGTATTATTGATACATGCAATGCTCTGGATGAATCTCCAGGGAATTTTGCTGACTGAAAAAAAAAAACAAACAATTTCAAAGGTTACATAATGTATATATAGTTCCATTTCTATTACATTGTCGAAGTGCCAACAGTTTAGAAATGAAGGAAAGATTAGTTATTGCTATTGGTTAGAGATGGCAGGGAGACTGAGGAGGGTCAGAAAGAGAGCGTGGTTATTAAAATGGTGATACTGGGGGTTGTGGTGATGGAACTGTTTTGTGTTTTGACTGTATTTGGTAGATACATGAACTTATACATGAGGAAATTATGTAGGACCAAACACACATACCCACATATACACACGTGGTACAAGTAAAATTCTTAAAATCTGGGTAAGATTGATGGAGTGTGCCAGTGTAAAGGTTTGGTTGTGATTTTGTCCTATAGGTTTGCAAGCTGTTACCATTAGGTGAGACTGGATAAAAGTATATGGGATCTCTCTAGCATATTTCTTATAACTGCTTATGAATCTACAATGATTTTAATAAAAATTTCAATGAAAAAAGATACAAGATATGGTGGAGTCAGGTTTAATATATTTTGAAAGCATTAAAAATGATCAAACAGACCCAACAATGAAATTTTCAGAAAAGTATATAGAAAAGGATTGAGCAATATCCCACCTAAAATTCCTGTCCCAAAGTTGATAAATTAATAGAAATGAATGGATATCAATTTTGTTCTGTCTTAGTGATCAGATGATATTTAATTTTTTTAAATGAAGAAACTTTTATTTTTGTTCTTACACAAAAGTAAAAATTCGTTGTATATGGAATTTCCAAATAAGCTCACAGAATGAAATAAATGTTACCTGTGTGCAGGCTGCCGCCTTTTCTTTTGGACTCACTCGTTCCTCCTTTTATTCATTTTGCAGTGGGTGGTGGGGCAACCTTTTCTCTCCAAGGAGAGTGTCCAAGTCCTTGGGTGTGAAGGTCTTTCTCCGACTGAACCGGGCCCATCTTCAGGGGTGCTATTGTCCTAAACAGGCATTTACAAAAAATCGTAGAAGCTAACGAGATGTAACCTGACTGCTTCCTGTGTGCTCTCAGCACTTCTGAGCTGATGTCAGGTGGTAACTGGACAGTGCTCTTAGATGTCAGTATATAAAACAAGATGGGGAGAGTCAGGGTCTGGAGTCTCCAGGCCTGTCTCTGACCAGCCCCTTTCCTTACAAGGGCTTCTCTCTCTCTTCTTGTGAGTGAAGCGCTGGAGGGTCTTGGATCACCTTTCTTTCAGAGACTAAAAGCTGTCTCCACTGTCCACCACTCCACAGCACTGACAAAGCTGCTGTCAGCCTCTGAGCTCTCTGTCCTGAACATCTGTTGCTTTGTCTCCCCAGAACAGTAGCCATCCACTTTTCTAGGAGACGTGCCCCTCCACCTCTGTAACTTTGTGATTCAAATGTGAGTGTCATCTTCCCATAGAATCTGTGCCCCCTGGTGACACTGGGAGCCTGAGAGCTATCAGAAGTCATGCTCCCGTGACTTTGTGGTGGAACAGTCACCCCCAACACTAGCCACCCTTGGAGATGTTTGTTTATGTGAGCCAGTGAGGTGTATGCCTTGGCTTAGCTAGCCCATGTCGAATTTTCTTCATATGCATTCATTTGTCCTGATTCATATTCTCCTCAAGATCAATACCCATTATTTTATTTCTTTTTTTCCTCCCCTATATATCACTATTCTTAGCTATAGGAGGAGAGGGCAAATAAACATCATTTTATTTTGTTCTTTAAGTTTCCTGCTGTGTTCTAGACGAGATCTGTAAAAGGTTGCCTTCGTGTGTCTAGTCGGGATCAAGTGCTTCTCTCGGAGCGGCTCCTGTCTCATCAAGTCTCCACACTAAGCAGGACTGAAGCGGCCTGTAGTAGTGCAGCCTGGGGTGCTCCCAGTGCCTTTATTTGCCACGTATGAGCTTCTCTGGTTGCTAAAGGGGTTGATGTCATCACCCAGACTCACTCCTAACAAATTCATGTATTGAGACTGATGAGTGATTGCAGAGGTCTGTTTAGATTGTCTCTAAATTCGGACGTTGCTCCAAGGTAAATCCATTTTCTGGCAAAGAGCTGCTATGTAGTAATTAAATGGAAACTATTATATTTATATGTGTTTTCTGCCCCTGGCAAAAACACACACCCCCCCCCAAAACATTTAAAGTGTTCACAGAGGTGTTTTTTAAAAAATCTTTGCACTTCGTACTGCAGTTCCACTTGAGTAACATGCAAGTAGTACTCTGAAGATGAGTTGTGTTTCTTCAAATATTGGGTGGAGTCTTGCAGAGAGGTGCTTTGGTGGTGTGTGCAGGCTGAGGGCTGGCTTGGATGGCCTGAGAACCCTCTGCAGAGAGCGTGCAGCTGTCCCTTCCTCGGTCATGGATATTGGCCAGCGCCCTCTCTGCTCCTGTACCAGCCATGTGCTGGTTAAAGTCCTGAAGCTTCTCTGAGTCACTCAGCCTTCTCAGATCAACTCACAGTGGTCAGACAGCTCCACGTTCGTCTCGCTAAGTGAAGCAGGGAGAATGAAAAGAAGAAAGTAGGCTTGGTTTGCTCATCATTGCATTTTTTTCTTGTCAGCTTTGTTCAGGAAATGGAATTTACATTTTTTCTGTGTTGGATATGAATGAGGAAAAGTCAAGATTGCAGAGTTTGGTGGTTCGTGTTCCTATGTGTATCTGCCTCATAACAGCCCGTTAACCATGGAAATCCCCAGGGAACAGGATAACAAACATCTAGAGGACGGGAGGGTTTGAGAGGCATGCTCTCATGTCACACCCACTTTGGTGGTCTGTGTTACAGAATTGATGCTAGCATTGGCTGTTGCATCGCTCCTATTGGCTGTTGCATCGCTCCTTGGAGCCCTGTCATAGTGTGCCCTCATCTCTCTTTGTAAAGCTCAGGAATTTGCAGCCATGGGCCTTTCTTCTAAGAGTGTCACTGAGTTTGGGTCATCACCTGTGTTCACTTACTCTACAAACATTGCTATGCAGATTGGTTTGTTCCTTAAACCAAAACGGAAGGCTCTTAGTCTTCATAAATCCCAGTATCCGGTACTGAGTTAGACAATAGATGCCAAGTTTCCTAAAATTCTTATTTTATTTGGTGGTACTAGAGCCAGAGGATCATCAGTATTTCAAAACCCTATGAAACAATCTGATTTCAATCATAACATGACAATCAGTTCAACTTCTTATCCTTCTAAAGCTCTTCTCCATGACATAAGGCTAAGTGATGGAACTAAAGCTTTAGAAAACAACCATGACTTTTGAATTTCTTTTTCTTTTTCTTTTTTTTTTTTTTTTTTGCGGGTGGGGTAAGCAGCTAAATCCGTTTTTCTCTCTAATGAAATCTCACCTAGAACCCAGTACATACAACTGATTAAAGCAGAATTTCTAAGGTTGGCCTGCCTCTTGCATTCTACAGTAAGTTCTGAGGTACTTTCTTAGAACCCCAGAATTTCAGGGTTCCTACTTTGAGGGTTGCTGGCTTTAAGAATCCTTCTTCACTGCCTTAAAAGCTGAAGTCTGGCTCACATGGCATAGGATTGGCCTGGAGTCGGGTCTTCTGATTCCCTACTTGCTTGGAACTTCATTTCTTGCCTTTGCTCTGCAGCTCCTGCTGTGTCTCCTAATTGCAAATCTTGATAGAAATCCTCAGTCAAAATACTTAATTTAGCAGATAGATAAAGGGAGGCTCTGATAGAAGCAGGGAGTTGCTCAGGGTTAGCAGCTCATTCATTCTTTCATTCATTTGCTTATAAAAATTTGCTGAGCACCTGTTTTACGGCTTTACAGTGTTCTAGAGAGATCCTGGTCAATAAGTGTCTCTTGGCCTCTCAAAGCTTGCAATCTGGATACAAATAATTATTAGAAACAGGAACACTTTTTTAATCAGCTCAGGCCGCTACAATTAAATACCATAGACTGGGAAGATTAAACAACACATTTGTTTTTCACAGTTCTAGAGGCTGGGATTCCCAGATCAGGGTGCCAGGAAATTTACTTCCTGGTGAGGATGCTCTTCTGGCTGCAGGTGGTTGCGTTCTTGCTGTGTCCTTATGTGGCAGAGACAGAGCTCTGGTGTCTTTTCCTCTTCTTATAAGGATACTAATCCCTGGGGGCCCCACACTCATGACCTCCTCTAACCCTAGTTATCTCCCCAAACCTCCTTCTCCAAATACCATTTGTATTAGGGGTTAGGACTTCAACGTAGGAATTCATGGGATGCGGGGAGGGAGAC
Source organism: Eidolon dupreanum (assembly GCA_028627145.1). Classification (NCBI taxonomy): domain Eukaryota; kingdom Metazoa; phylum Chordata; class Mammalia; order Chiroptera; family Pteropodidae; genus Eidolon; species Eidolon dupreanum. Next base: position 26,508,134 of record CM053515.1, read on the forward strand.
AAGATTCACTCCATAGCAGATACTATTAGGGCATACAGTAATGATGCCTAGGCTGGTACCAGAGGGATGAGTAGGAGTTAAACATACAGAGGAGGCAGGAGAGGGCAGCCTTCCAGGCACAAGGAACAGCCCGTGCAAAGACCCAGAGATGAGGAGTCGTGAGCCCTTGGCTACAGGTGCCTGGTGTATGGAGAATGAGAATGGAGGATGTGGAAACATGAGCGTCTGATCATATAGGGCTGGTATGCCATGTTAGCGGGTTTATGAATAACCCTGAGGGAGGTGGGGAGCCCTTGGAAAGGTAAAGCAGGGTGGAGCAGGAGACGACCCTCCTCCGTGTTGCTGTCATAGCAGTAAGCACCCCGCCTGTGTGTGTGGCACTTTGTGGCCCAGCATTTCTTACTGAAAATAAATGTGAATACCTCTGTAGAATGACACTTCAGCCCTCAGGGCGAGAAGATCAAGCCACAATGAATGTGGTAAACAGATTAATTTGGTCACTAGTTTAATTCTGGCGGCAGCTGAATGACATTATAAAGAATGCAGTGGCATTTCTACCGGAAACGTCTGCCATCATTTTCTCCGTGATGTGAAGAAAATAAAAGCTTCCCGATTCCAGAAAGAATAAGCATGAAATATGCCATCGATTTCCCTGAGGAGCAGCACTGTGCCGTGGCGTTGTGTTAACACATGCGGAGACGTTAGCGAGCAGGACGGTGTGCAGCCTGCTGGCGATCATGTTCCCAAAAACCCACCTTTCTTCAGAGCCCAGCCATGATCTGCATGTCCCTGTTGGGCTGCAGCCTCAGGTCATCCCCACGATCCAAGTTCCAGGAGCCTGGCGAGGCTACCTCCATGGGAAGATGCCTGCCCGCAGCCATCCTGATACGTTTTGGGGGCTGGTCCCTGGTTTCATCAAGGGCTGGACTCCCTTTGATTCTGAGCTTTTCAAAGGTGGCTTTTATATCCGTGTATCTTTTTCTCAGTTCTTGAGCTCATCTCCTGTGTCACTATCCTTTAGCACAGTGGTTCTGAAAATGTGGTCCTTGGACCGGCACATCAGACTTGCAGATTCTTGAATCGTCCCACCTCAGACATACTGAATCACAACGTCTCTGAGGACAGGACCCAGAAACCTGTGCATTAACAAGCCTTTCAGGCGATGCTGGTGCATGCCCAAGCTGGGAACCCCTGCTTTGGCCAGTCACTGCATATGCTGAGATGTCATGCTCCATGGCTTAGTGGCAAACAAGCGTGTGGAAGATCTAAGCTTGTGTCTGAGTATGGGTACACCTGTCTGAACCATTTAGGGAAGGTTCTGCATAGGGAAGTAACTCCAGGGAGCACCTGGGTAGGGAACAAGTTCATACCTATTAGTATCTAGTAGTGGTGTTGATGACAGCTAATTGAGCATGTATTGTATGCCAGTCACTCTGCCTAAGATTGTGTGTGTTGTCTCACAATACCCTCTATGAGGTAGTTACTTTTACTATCCCCTTTTTATAATGTCAAAGTGAGGTTATAGCAGTTACGTAACTCACTCAAGATCACCTCAATAGAAAGTGGCAGTAATGGCACCTGTGCAGAGCTCCGTACTGTCTCCAAAGCCTGCACTCTTGCCAGCTGCAGTGTAACCCGCCTCTCGCTCCGCTGACCTCCCTGAACTCCTGGGGATGGCGGCTTTCAAAAGTGCCTGGGTTTCCTGTGTGTGGCTCTTGGGGCAGGCTTGGTTGATGTGTTTCAATGTAGAGCCTTGTGAAGGCATCGAGGTATGTCATCTGCTCTCCAAGTGTAACTTTAGAAGCACAACCAAGAACCAAGAAAATGAACTGAACTGTTTTACACTTGAAATACACTGTGTGAACAAAGGCCTATTAAATTGGGCTGGGCCCGTGCACGCTCCATTAACATAGCTAAACTGCAGGCGTGGCTCGTTAAGTGTCTTCCTAGGTTGTGGCAGCAGCCTGCAAGAGGGACAAGGGTCTTGTGCTGCCTGCACATCTCTCTGTGGAATTTACTGTTGTTATTAAACAGGCAGCAGTAATGACTTTATTTAAGTGGAAAAAAACCCTGGGCTGAGATTTAGAAGCCTTTATGAGGGCATGTGTGTGAGGTTACTGTTTATTTGGCTCAGCAGAGAGAAACAGTTTCTGAATCTCTCCTTGCTGCCTCCAGGGTGATTGGTGAGGCTTTTTCAGATTTCATGCTGGCTCTTAAATCTGTAGGTAGGCAGCTGCTTTGGGACCCAGGTCTGAACTGGACTTTTGATTTTATACAAGCTTCCTCTCCCAGCTAACATTCTTTAAGGATTTCTGTTTGGCTGTTTCCTCCTCATGGACCACAATTTTGCAGTCGGCTCCTTGACAGCATGTCACTTATTCCAGGGAAGAGTCTGCACAGTAAGTCACATTTACCCGTATATCTTGCCTACGTGGTCCTCAGTCCTCTGTCCACAGACTGTCTCACCATTTTCCAGATTTGTATTGGAGACATCTAGAAGTGGACTGCATTTCTCTGTAATTTCTCTTTCCCAATTAGCTGGTAGCCAAGTTCCATTAATATATTAAGTCAAGAGCTTTTCTTGTTAATTTCCCCATAGAAAAGCTGTGGCAAAGCTACAGGGAGGCTGAACTTGGCATAGCAACAGTGCTGAGCTATGCCGTTCTTTCTTTCAAATCATCAGCTACTCCCTTGGAGGATAACTTTGTTTGGCATCTATAAAGATGTTGGAGTGTTACAGGAAGTTGGAAACTTTGTGCAGTATTAGTTAAGGGGAAATATATGTGGAGTAAACTTGATGAAATGACTCTTGAAATTTCTCTTATTATCCAATAGGTGAGTGCGCTACGGTGGTCTGACTTGTTCAGATTCAACTTTTGCATAAAACTCACTTTAGTACCTTGTGAACTGATGCCCATGGGTGTCCTTATGCTCACGAGCTCTGTGTAGTTGCTCAGCTGCTCCCCAGCAGACATTCGGAGCTCTGGCAGGGCCTGCCAGCCAGAAGTTCATCTTTTTGTTGAGACCATACCTTGTCGGTACAGCCTTACACATTCAAGTGATTCTTTGAATTTTTAGTGCATTATTTTTTTGCTTATTATTTTATACATATGTGTGATAAAGCGAGAATAATGGTGTTGAAGCTCAGGATTCATAAAGGTGTCGATAACATAGGGAATCAGTAAGCAGGCCCCAGATGGCAGCTCATTAGTCTCAGATAGATGGACATTGGAGTTAAGATGGTCAACTGAGTATTCAGTTGTGAGGAAAGAGAAAATTAAAGGACATATATGAACTGCTGAAAATATGTCATCAAAGATGGTGTGTAAAAGTGGCATCATTAGGAATTTCGTGACATTTTTCAATATATGGGAATAGACAGCTCACCCCAACCCCATAATATATAGATCTGTTGTTTGTCACACTTTTTACTTCCCCCATAATATAGCTAATTATGTACTGTCTAGTAGAGCTCTCCTGGGTTATAGGGCTGCCATTTTAATTTGTCAGTGGTGGTTTCCTCCTGTTTTCATCCTCTGTCCCTTCCTGACCAGTGTTTACTTCTCCCAGCTTTATTTTTTTCCATAGCACTTATACTTAATAAACTATACATTTCATTTGTTGCTTTTTTGTCTGTCTGCTGTCCTTAGAACGTTAGCTCCAGGACGGTAAGAATTTTTGTCTATTCAATGCTCTAGACCACTGTTTCTCAACTTTCTTTTCATTACTACTCTAAGGAGGCATTTTAGACATATTTTTCCTAATTGCCCCCTCCGTGAAATTTTAATACCATGAATACATCAAAAATCTGTTCATGTACTATATGTATATCTGTGCTTTATACATAAAAAGAGGAAGAATTTTTCATCCCTCAAAAACCAGTTTTCACCCCTTGAGGAGCAGCATTGCACCCCTTGAGAATGAGCACTCTAGACCTGACACCAACCAGGGTACCCAGAGCATAACAGGTGCTCAGCAATAGTTTTTAAGTATCTGTTTCTAAAACTTCATAGTGGTTTGGTTTTGGTTTCATTTGTTTGTTTTTATAGTAGAAGTCAAACAAAGTAGAAGCCTAATCGCTTGACAGCTATGTGAAGGGGGTACTTCCTACAGTTGTATCGAGTCCTTGCTCTTCTTTTGATCATCCAGTAGAGGAAATGCTTTAATCGAGGGGCTTGTTTAAACCTATAGACATTACCCTCGATGGTTAATGCATAAGTAGAAAGGCAATGCACAAATTTATTAAATGCTCTTATTAGCTACTGGCATTAGCCTTTGTTCCCACTTAAACTGTGGTGCTAAGACTGACCTATTTAGTGACAGAACCCCCTGACAGCATTTTGCTGGGTCGCAGTGGTGGCCTTACTCAAATAGAGGTTTCCCCATGTACTCCAGAGCGGGGGTGGGAACCATATAGAGGCATTTCAACAAATCATCTGAGTGTGCCCAGAATTCACGCAGGCACTTTGCATGTTTTCAGGTCACTTGATAATCTGCAGCTTCTCTGTCCTCTGTCCTGATGACCTATGTATACAGCATGATAAAAGCCAGTTTTCTTTATTGCATTAAATGAAACAAGATAACTGGAGGCTTCATGCCGTCCTATGTGATGGGCATAGTAATAGAAGCAAGGCAATTGGTGTGTGTCCTTTAAAAAGATGCTAGACCAGGAGACGCTCTCAGACTCAAGTCCTAGGAAGGCTCTCCCTTTGCATAGAAAAACTCAATGCCTAAAGCATTATGCAGGGGTAGATGCTACTTTCTTTGAGGTGCCTTGGGGGGAAATAACTGGTTGTATGCATTCCCAGAGAGGCAAGCATTCATTCATCATTTTAGGTAGCCTTGTTTTTCCATAGGAATCATTCAGATGCTAATTTTCTTGGGAGAAACGATTGACATTCACACTTTTATACCAACTATTACAAAAAATATGAATATTCATGTCAAGAAAATGAATTTAATTACAGTCTAAGCAGGCATTGTAATGAATGGTTCTGATAGTTTGACCCTCACGGCTATGATAATATTACGTTAAATTCCTAAATTTAAGATCTATTGTTATCTTAGTCGTTGACTATAAGTGAAAAGGCTTTGAATTTTTAATTTGCTTTATTGGGGCAGATTCCTTGAAGTGAGACCTAAGTATGTTATATAATCCTGTCTTGTAATTCTCATTTTAGTGGGGTTAGGATTTTTGTTATGTCTTCTGGAGCTTTGTCACAGCCAGATGCACCTGTAAGTTTCTGATACTGGCCTGGACTTCTATAACATGAAGCCATATACTCTTCTTAGTAACCATGGCACACCTTGGAAATATGATAGGTTTAATCCCAGACCACCTCAATAAAGCAAATATTGCAATAAAGCAATATTGAGAAACTCAAATTTTTGGTTTCTCAGTATAACGTTATGTTTCTACCATACTGTAATCTGCTGTGTATAATAGCATTATTTCTAAAAGAAAAAATACACATGCCTTAATTAAAAACACTTTATTGCTAAAAAATGCTACCCGTCATCTGAGCCTGTTGCAGAAATAGTGCCAGTGGGCTTGTTTGATGTGGCATTGCTACAAACATTCAGTTTGTAAAAAGATGCAAGCTCTGTGAAGCGCAATAAGACAATATAAGCTTGTATAAATGAATGGTCATTTTCCTTAGGATGGACAGAAGTTAAAATGATATTTTTATTGAAAGGTGTTGAAATCGACATTTAAAACCCAAATTTCCAAGGCAACAGGCTATTTGGAGGAACCTTATGATGAGTTGAGTCCTTTTCGTAATTCAATTCCTCTTCCTACATGTTTCCAGATAGATATTTGGGATTTATATCCCAATTTTTCTTTAAGTGAGGAATACTTGTCTAAACAGATGTGTTTCTGTTGGCTATGTTTCTATGACTGCTGCTTTACTGTAGTGGGGTGTTAATTTAAGTGAGTCATTTAAAAAGACAATAACAAAAATGCTTTGAAAACATAGATATTAAGTCATACATCTAAATAATAAACAAAGTTGGGAGACTTTCACTTGAATTTCATTTGGATGATAGTCTTGTACTCTGGAACTGTCTCAGATGGCTGAGAGTTCAGTACGAAGACCAGTAATGTTCACTTATTCACACACTTCCTCATGCATCCACTCGGTGACCATTTGCTAAGTGCCTGTTGTGTGCTGGTTTCTCTGCAAGGTACTGGGGAGGCAGAGATGAATCAGACTCAGTTCTGGCCTTCAGTGTCCTCACAGTAAAGTAGAGACTCATCTAGTTTAACAGTTATTTTAGGAGGCATGGAATTCACTCTGGTTAGGAGACTAGATTTAGGCATCAGACCTGGGCGACCTTGGCCAAATGACATTATCTTTGACTTAGTTTTCATCTTTAAAGTGGAGTTAAAATTTTTACCAACCTCACGGGGTTCCTTGAGGATTAAGTCATTTAAATCTTAACATGCAAAGTATTGCGCCTGGCACCTGGTAATGCTCAGCAGATGGTGATCTATCCAGTAGATGTACAGGCAGGTGTTATAAAGAGTGACTCAAAGCATCCAGGGACATGCCACCAGGCAGGACAACTCAAGTGAAAGAGTCACATGCCCATAGAAAAAATAGAAAAGCCATTTCCTTTACCAAAATAGTGCTTTTGGGGAATGAGGAATTGTCAGTATGGGATGTGTAGGACATGATGTAAGACATGATTTTGAAGTTATTTGATTTTGTTCTTTACTGCTCTGTTTTTGCATCCCTTTTCTTCCTCCTGCCCCCAACATTAGCTCTTACTGCTTTGCCTAGGGTCAGGAGATGCAGGTGATCCCCCTAGAGGAGGGCCTGGCATTCAGACTCTTCCAGAATCTGCTGCTGAGGCAGACAGAAGGCTGGCTATTTTGCTCCAGGCTGAGATTCTAGAGCAAGAGAATCTTGCATGCTGTGGCTCTTATAGGTTCACTGTTTTCAGTAGCTTCTTCAGGACCTGCTCACTTTTAGTGGGCAAAGCAACTCTAAAACACAGGGCGAGGACCTTGTAAAATCATCATGTCTCTCCAGGGAAAAACTACACTAGGTTATCTTCTAGATCAGTGGTGCCCAACCTTTTTGGTATCAGGGACTGGTGCTCCTATGAGAATTAAATGCCCAGTGATCTGAGGTAGAGCCAAGGCAGTGATGATAGTGCTGGGGAGCAGCTGAAAATACAGATGAAGCTTTTCTTGCTCACCTCCTACTGTGTGGCCCAGTTCCTAACAGGCCATGGATTGGTACTGGTCCATGGCCCGGGGGTTGGGCACCCCTGTTCTAGAAAGGGAACTCATCTAAGGCTGAGACCTCAGCTTTCTAAGCACCTAATACAAGGCCCCATGATTGATAGACATTTGTTGAATGAATGAATGAATGAATGAATGAATGAATACTTTGATTATGATGAGGTATAGAATGTTAAGTAGAGGTACTCTGCATTATTGTTTTTCCACATATGTGTATTTTTCTGGTAATAAGGTATATATTCTCATGGAATTTGACCTGGGATTTTGTTTGGCAGTATTTTGAGCTTCTATTCATTTGGAGAAGAAAAGGTAAGATTCTTAATTGGTGTAATTTTACCTTCATGAATTTAAAAATGAGATTCCTGGAATAATGAGTTTCCTTTTTAGAAAGAAATGTATTTGCAGTAATGTCAATTCCTGGATCATGACCCCACCTAGTCTGGAGACACGTGACTCTCCTTGGGGGCAGACTGTTAAGTTTGGCTATACTCTTCCATTTTCCATCTGTCCATGCCCAATCAGCTCTACTTCTCACAAGCAAGGGTTACTATTTAATGAGAGGACCTTTGAGATGCCTACTGCCAGAACCCTGCTTGCTTACCATTCTGCAAATAATTCTGGATGAGTGATTTTTATACTCTTAGAATCATTATTCCTTTTCACACAAAGAACACAGTGTATTTGTATAAACAGGCCACTGGAGAAACCGATAGGGCGATGATAGCATTTCCTGGCTGCAAATTTGACAGTAGTCATCTATTTGGAGATATTCCAGGTGAGCTTCCGGGGAAGAAAGCTTTATATCAAATAGATCTCTTCTGATGTGTCTCCTTAAGATCCCTCCACTCCGGGTTTGCAAAAAAGCAGTGCCTTGGAGGGAAGCTCGAATTTCCCGACTGCCCCATTTCTGCCCCTTGGAGCCAGCCTGGGCACTGCTTTCTTACTGACGATCTTCCATATCTCCATGCCTGCCTCTGCCCAGATGCCCGGCTGCTGGCTACCTGTTCCTGACTTTTGGTGGTGCTGTCTGGGCTCCACTCTGATGAGGTACCTGATGAGAAGGAACTCCCCCTGGATAGGTCTGTGACCACTCAAGCTGTATGCTTCGAGGTTAAGGGACAGAGTCCGGCTAGTTCCTGCAGAACTCGATTCCGGGGGCTTGCTTCTGCTGTGTCTGGGAATGAGATGGATGGCTCCTCCTTCTGTTGTCGCTGAGTCACATAACTTGTCAAAAAGAAAGAAGAAAATCTCGTCTCTCTAGAAGGAGTTAAATGAGTAGTGTAATTGTTCTTTTGTTTAATTCATGGGTTTTCTGGGATTTCCAGTTCAAATATTTGTTAGCTTGAAAAAAAATTAATTTGTCAGCTTTACAAATTACTCATTTCAACCAGAAGTAAGCAGAAATGCTGTTCTGTAGTGGGCCTTAGCTGGATGACATGATACCTGAGAACCACGTGTTAGGGCTAGACTTGGGACATGCTCCTTCTGGAACTTGATGTGGTCATCTGAGGTATTATCAGATGATAATACCTCTTCTACCGTTTTTCTCAAGTCTGTTAGAAAAGACCCTCTCCTTTGCATAGGGAGATCTCACCATCAGCCTGCTAGACAGGAGTCAAGAGACGAACTTGCTAGTTCCAGTGTGCATGAACAAGCTGTGTTAGCTTAAACATATCCCATCCCTCTGATAGGATTTAGTTTTCCCAGGCAAAGATGAAAACAAAAGATCAGGTTTCATCTTGAACTCTGGTCAGTTAGAAATGGATCTGTGGTCATAAGTCAATGGAGAAAATTTCTGTGCTTGATTAGCCATGTCTGCCACAGGTAAGGCAAGGCTGAATGGTGGCATCCCTGAGCCAGGTAATGTCAGAGCCCCTTCTACTTCTGATGTTCTCTGCCTCTGTAGCAACATCAGAATGTTGAGACTGTGTGAGTGAGATGGCACAGCATAGAGGATGGGAGTGAGACTGGAGCCATACAGCCTGATTTCTGCCTCAGCTCTGCCAGTTATTAGCTCTGATAACCTAGGATAAGTTACTTATCTGCTCTAAGCTGCAGTTTCCTCATCAGAGAATGCAATAGTTCTTACCTAGTAAGAGTGTTACAAGGATTGAGTCAGGCATTTGTAAGTGCTTTGCATAGCAGGCGATTAATAAAATGTGATCGAGCTATTGTTACTAATGTAAGAAGTACAGTTAGTACTTCCCTCAGTAACAGTGGCCTACTGCCAGGCAGTCTTTGTTTCTAAACCTCGGGATTTGCCCACATCATGGTTGTGGGTGACAACTACAGAGCAGTACAGAGGTGTCACGACCATCCCTGGAAGGGAAATCCTGCCTTTACAGTCATGGGACATGTAAGCTGGAAGGGGTCGCAGAGGCCATGTTTTTCAGATGGGAGCATAAACCTGAGGCCCCTGGGGTAGGGGGTGACGTGGAGGCAAAGTGGGCTCTGTCCTCAAACTCTACCAGGTCCTTGTCCTCTGTCTCTCTCCCAGTTGGTGGCCCCTTCAGGGAGAGGAGGAGACACCTCTGTGTGTTGGGTGCTCATGCATTACTCTTATAACTACTAGCTTCGGGAGCAACTTAAAGGGAGGCCAAGTGCTGCTTTGTAGTTGTTGGAAGCCTGGTTATTTATTCATCATGTTGGAGAGGAGCCTCCACTACCGGAAAGAAATGGTTCCGTCGGCTGAGTTTTGTTTTCTTTGTCGGTTCATCTGGATTCCCTGCGACTTCCCACAGGCCCCCCTGTCTTTTCTCTTTCTCAGTGTCAAGTCTCAAGTCTCCACTCCTTTCTGCGGAGTGACACCTGTGGGACCTTTCTTCCTAGCTCCCCCTCTCCGGACTCCCGTAAACCTCTAAATTCCTGCCTGATGCCTATTTTAAAAACATATATCTGACCTTGTCATGCCTCTGCTTAAAACTTGGCTCCTTGTGGCCTCCTGCAACACTCCTGCCCTCAACACAGCTCTACCAGGCTGTGTTCTCCAGGCTCCGGTTCTTGCCCATGCCTTCCTCTCCCCTTGGAGTGCTTTCCCCCACTCCTTTCATTGTAATTTCCTACTCTTCCTGAAAGACAGCTCACATCTCACCTTTTTTAAGCCTTCCTCAGTGATGGCTTTACAAACTACCCTGACACTTGGCTACTCCAGGCAAAATTAGGTGGGATTTTGGTTTCCTGTACTCTCCACTCTTATTTCATACTTAAAAAAACCAAAACAAAACAACAACAAAAAACAATATTGCACAATCCTTAAAGGAAATAATGCTATATTATACAATTCTTTATCCACTATCATTTGTATAGTAGCTGTCCTGGAGCAAGTGTTTAATAAAAGTTTGAACATCTAACTGAATGAAGTATAATAGCTACTGCTGGGTCATCTATAAATATCTCACCTGACCATCTTGAGATACTTGTGTGGTTGTGTCAATTAGGGTCTCATTAGAGAGCTGAGAAAACTAAGGCCAGAGATTATAATAAATTGTCTACAAGGCACTGCAAGTAAGAGATAAGGTAAGGATTTGAATGCAGGATATGAGATTTCAGATTTCTTACCCTTATTTTATGGTGAATGGAAGTCACAAATGTTGTCCAGTCTTTGTCCAAGGTAGTCTTCACCTGAAATTGTATCATCCATTCTCACCTATTTGATGCCCCATTCTCCTGCCCTGCCTTACATTGCTCTCTGCTCGCCATTCACTCCAGGACTCATTTGATAGGGAGTATTTTGTGATAAGTCATCTTTTCATTGTACATTTCAGTGTACCACCTGGGTCTATGAAAGGGGCCATATTTTGAATTTGAATGTGGACTGAGCTCCTGCTCTGCCACTTTTTGGCCTTGAGCCAGCTGCTTACCTCTTTAAACCTCAGTTGTTCTATCTCTAAAATAGAGAGTTGTGTGTTCCCAGGAGCTAGCCTAGTGTCTGGGGGTTTACCTCTAAAATGAACCCTCATGCATCAGGTCAGAAATGTGCAGGCACCCTAAAGAGTCTTGTGGGCTTCCAGGTCTGCACAATTTGATAACCCACAACCTTCTACAGTTTTCCACCACAAACGCCCCATAATAGAGGAACATGAACCACATTGCTGGAAGTGGCCTGAAGCAGCCTTCCACAAACCTTAAATTTCTTTGAAGTCTTAGGTTTCATCTTAAAAAATTCATACACATTTTGAATTCTATTCCTTAATATGCTCTGTGTTTATTTTGGTATGAAAATGTATAAAATTTCCAACTACTAAAATTTACATTCTAGTAAGGTGCTCTCCTCATAGCTGCTCTAATTTTGATGTCACACTGGCTATGGTGGTGCTCTGGTGTTCTCTCTGGTCCCCGAGAGCTTGGTCAATGTGACGCTTCTCTACGTGAGTGGAGGGAGTCTGGTTCAGGGAGCCGACAGAGCGTGGTTCTCCCTGAGCTGGCTCCGAGGGTGACCTTGGCGGGTGAGGTCACCGAGGGGATGAGGCTGCTAGGAGACAGTTCACCTCTTCGCCCAGGAGGAAACCAGGTTTTTGACGATCGTTGGAAAAAAATCTAACTGTTTTTTATAAGTCCTAGATGAAAAGGCCTATGGAAAGCCTGGTTCTTGGCACATAATATATGTTCAAAGACATTTTCTTTCATTGATATTAGAGACCCTGCCACCCATTCCTCCCTCTCCCCCCGCCCCTGCTCATATTTATTCAGCACCTTCAGTGGGCAAGGCTTTATCTTTCATTTGCATGAGCCATAGTGCTTGTTAATGCTTAGTACATGGTATTCCTTTGGTCTGCACCTAATTAAGGAATAAATATTTATTTTTTCCCTGGGAATGGAAACATCAAGTTTTTTTTTTTTTAATTGTGTTGGAATGGAATATTTCTACCACAAAATAATCATGATTGAATGTGCTGTGAAACTGCCTCACATCTTTCTTATTTAGATACTAAGTTCCTTCAAAATTCAGCTCAAGGGCAGTTTCCTCCTCAGGTCCCACACTAATCTCTCCCTCCACCGCCATTCGCCGTTATCTATTGTGTCCTGAAACCTGCACTTGGTATTTGAGGCATTCAATGTTTCTGTTTATCTTTTTATGCCTTTGTCTCATTATTCATCCTAATTGGTTTGAGGGTATAGACCACAGCTATATTCATTCAGTCATTGAACATTCATTCAGTCATTGAACATTTTGTTGTCACTGAGTGGTTGTAATGTGCCAAGAGTGTGCTAGGCTTTAGGAAAATAATGGTGAACTAGAGAGACATGATCCCTTCTTTCTAAATGATAAAACCATTTATCTGGTGAGGGCACTCTTAGTCCTCTAGAAGTGACATAATTTTCTGGTATCTGTCTGGTCCTGATTGTACTCAGGTGGAAGTACTAGAGAAGAGCTGTGGATTTGATTCAGACGGACTTGGGCTGGAATTCTGGCTCCACCACTTACCAGCTCTGTGATCCTGGCCAGCTTATTTCTCCTCTCTGAGCTTGAGTTTTCTCCTTTGTAAAATAGGAATAAAAATAACCCCTTTTTCATAGGTTGGGGAGATTGAGATAACACAGTGCCTGGTTAACAGCAGTAAATAATAGTAATTTGTTAACTCTTTACATTAGTTAGAAACAATTGCGCTCCTATCAGGATAGATTCAGGGTAGATGCCATGCTAAGTACTGGGGCAGGCGTGTACATGGCAACAGAGCTCCTCCTCTTAAAGACTTCTGCTAGCAGTTTTCTTTGGTCTAAGTTTCCTAGTGCTGGTATAAATTGAATGCAGACATGAATGAATGCACATTATGTGTTATATGTAATAAATATGTGGCCCTTTTTGCAGCATGTTCTCTTGATATTGTTGCTTTAATAGTAGAATGACTTAAAATGATAGGACCAGGATAACATTTGTGTCTGGGACCCCACTGCATCCAGCAGTATCTCGAGTCTGGAGGAAGGTTATTATCATCACAGTAATCACCACTCTCCCAGCTGTGTGTCACACCCTCCCCTTGGAGCCTCACTTGAACTCCAGAAAGCAGGTACTGCTATCCCACTTCACAGATGGGGGGCCAGGGACCCATCAAGATTGCCCGGTGGGGGACATGTGGTCAGTGAGTGGCAAAGTGGGGACTAGAACCAGGTTTTCTGATTCCTAATCTGGTCCTCTCTTGAATGTGGTGCTTAAGGACTCAGGATTTAGAGTTAGAAACCAGCCTTGTCACCCACTTGTGTGATATGCCTTTAGGTTTAGTTTTCTCTTCTATAAAATGGGAAATAGCACTTACTTGATAGAGGTTTGATGGAGATGAAATGAGAGAATGTCACTGCTCTGCACAGAGCTTGGCTCATAAGTCTGTGAAAATGAGCTGTAGGCAGAGCTGTTATCAGTACAGCCATGTGAAGAATCTGAGGCCACCTGGGCATGAAGCCTGTTTCTGCAACTTTGAGTGACCTCAGGTTAGTTATCCTCACCAAGACTTAGTGTCCTCAGGAGTAAAATGAGACAGTAAAACGAGCAACACGGCTCAGGATGGGTTAGTCATCAGTGTGGCGGTGATGCTGCTGATGGTTTTATGTTGCCTCTCTAGTCTCTCCTGCATATCAAAGATGCAACCCATAACTGTGCGTCTCAGATTCGCACCTTTTGTGATCTCTGGCTGCTGCCTTGGCTGACTCTTAGCTTTCTGAAGGTGAGGTGTAGAGGCCACTGTGGTGAATTGAAACCAGGGCTCATTGCCTTGACCTCCCCAGAGCTGGCTCAGCACCCACCTCCCGGACGGCAGCAACCAGAGTGTGGCAGGGTCAGAGGCAGAGCCCTGGACTTTGGACGCCTCCCTCTACCCAGCCCTTTCTTCCTTTGATCGACAGTGCAGTGTCCTGGCCACCCCAGCCGGGCACTGTTATCCCTGTGCAGGGAGCTGCACCTCTGACCTTGTCTACTGGAGACTCAGAAGCAGGAGAAGCAAATCAGGCAACACACAAAATACATGTTCAGGAGATTTTGGAAATGCAGCCCAACAGGGCTAAGACTCCTTGTCCCTGGCCCGGGCTTCTAGTCATGAGCTAAACAGGTAAGCACACGGGCCCCTCACCTGACTAAGAGGAGACCGTTAATTAGGCCCTGTGCAAGCAATTCAGGCCAAAGTTGATGACAGAGATTCCTGCCACCTGATCTGCCACTGCTGAATCCACAGTGCCTGGCACCAGTGTTCAGTGTATATTTGTTGAGTGAAAAAAATTAATCCTGAAAGGACTGTGGTTTGAATGGGGTGCTAAGAAATCACACCATCATCATAATGTTAGCTGAAATGCATGGCATACTTATTATATGCCAGGCACCATGCCAACACTTTCTGGGAATTATCACTGACTCTTAGCAACACCCTTATTGGGGTAGGTGCTGTCAGTCCCCTCATTTTACATGTGTGGGACCTGAATTTCGGATGTTTAGTAACTTGCTCAAGGTCACACAGCTGAGGAGTTGCTGAGGTGGAAAGCTGAGATGTGTTTAACTTTGAAGATCTTGTTCTTAACCATTATGCTAAATGCGACCCATTTAGGGCCATAGGAGCTCAAGTGTGGTTATAGTTCCCTACCTCTTTGGGCCTCAGTTTCTTCATCTTTAAGAGATAGCACCAGAGTGGGGGCTTGGAAGTTCCCTTCCCTTCCAGAGCTATCATGCATGGTCCCCTTTCTCTGTGGGTGTCGGGTATGCATAGGGCTAACCACTACCTCAAGCTCTTCTCCCTGCTGCTGGTGTTCTGGCTACTGGAGGTGAGAACTGTGCCTCCACATTGCTTTGGCTCATTGGTGAGAAGCATAGCTAACTGGCTGTGGACAGATTGCTAAGGGAGAATGAATAGTCTGAGAAGTGAGCCCACGTCCTGCAGGCCAAGCTTATCGGTAGTTCTAGGTCTAGATGTCTCCGTTCCCTAAAAAGGCATAAATATGGACTGGGGGAATAGAAATAAGACAGAAGATCAATGCCATCACATGGAAGCTTGGGCAAACCTTCTCTCCACCCCAGCTGTTGCTGCATGCCTGTTGGCTTATTGTGTAAACGTTTAATGTACCTCTCCAGATGGCCCTAGTCCCAGGCTGGGTGCTCAACCTGGATTATAATGTCTTATTCTGTGTTCTCTTCTGTACCTCCCTGAATTAATAAACAGAGTTGCTGGGAGACTCTAAAGAACATAATGACATGACTCTTAAACAAAACTGATCATTTGAAAGCATTTCAGAAACAAGTGTACATGGTTCAGTCTTAATTCTCTGAAGACCAAGATGTGATATTGCTTCAAGAGTCACCTAGTTAGTTTACTCCAGTGGTCCCCAACCTTTTTGGCACCAGGGACCAGTGCTCCTATGAGAATCTAGTGCCTGATTATCTGTAGTGGAGCTGAGATGGTGATGCTAGTTCTGGTGAGCGGCTGCAAATACGGATGACACGGCACTGTCTCGCCTGCCGCTCACCTCCTGCTGTGCGGTCCAGCTCCTAACAGGCCATGGACTGGTACCGGTCTGCGGTCCGGGGATTGGGGATGCCTGGTTTGCTCAGTTCTAGCCTGGGAAGTAACAGAAAGCTGGACGCTCTCTCTTCTTTATATAATCCCATTTTCAGTATTTCTTTGAGTTGAGTTCATATAAAACTTGGCACAGTTTCTTCCGTCTGGTGTGTATGTGTGTGTCTATACACGTGTCTGTGTGAAAGAATGGGGAGGAGTTCACAGAATGTGGAATGAAATTAAAACTCATTTAACTGATTTATACAACAAACATCTCCCATCCCTTTGCTTCATTGTCCTATATATGACAAGTTGACATTGTCACCCTAAAATTCTATAGAATTGAAGATGCATGGTGATAAATAGCCTACCTTGGATCATATATTGGTTCCAAGCTCTTTCAGTTTCTGGCTTTGTAACAAAAAATCAATATCAAATCTAGTTGTGTTGGCAAATACACAAGTTTGAAAAGGCTGCAGTGGAACATTGAAAGCACTAAAAGTGCTTGAGTCTTAATGCCCAACAACATACAATATGGATTTATTACATTTAGTGTTTGGAAGAGTTTATATTTCTCTGCATTTCTTGTGGTTTTATATTTGCGTGCAAAGTGTGTTGTATGTATCCTTTAGAACTTGATCCCAGTAACTGTATGCTAATTGTTTTAAATTTTCTACCTTCTAATATAACATAACTTTCCTGGCTATTCTCAGGCTGGAGGGTTGGGTTCTTGTTTCGTATCTGATTTGACTGACACTGGGACTGAATTCTCAGGAGGCCTATAATGGAAGCAAAGCAATATGTGGTTAGTCTGATTCAATCAAACTCAGTGCCTTCTCATCTGTCACACAAGCCACTCTTGCGGTTCTTGGCTCAACAAATTATTATGAAAATGGTTTCACATTTGCTGCCAATGGTAATGTTGCCTGCTTCCAACTTTGGGAAGAATATTTACAGTGTTTCTATCAGTTTGAGTCATATCGGAGCAAAATCAAAGTACCTCTATATCTACTTACGTTTAGAAGCAATTCATTTATAGCGTGCGGGTCATGCAATGCTGGCTCTGATGTGGCCTGGTTATTTAGGGCTTTGGCAGCCTTAATAGCTTTGAATTACCTAATGGAAAATGTATTTTGGAAATAGGAAATAGTAAGCACTCTTTGCAAGTAATTCTTACTGTGGTATGGGATTTGATATTGAAAGGGAGAAAAAGGTGTTGCTGCCACATCTAGGTGGCGACATATAGAATTTTTTTTTAAGCTGGCTCATCAGGTTGAAGGGAGGAAATAACATTTATTGAGTGTGCTCTTTTGAATTCTCACAACAACCCTGTGAAACAAGTATTATTATCCCAGGTTTGTGAATGAGGAAGTGGAGGTGGAAGGGTCAGGAAGCTAGCTGATAGATGGTTACCCATCAGGAAGAAGTGAAGCTGGGCTTCCCACTCTGGCAGAGCTACCTCTGCACCTTGTGTTTCTTCCTGCACCCCACAAGTAGAATTCTGTGTAGTTTTATTCCTTCTTTTAGTGAAAAAGTATGGAGTTGTGAAAAGCTGATTTTCTCCCATCTATGAGTATGTGGCCTGGACATTTAACTTTTTTTCTTTTTCCTTTTTTTTAAGTTGAATTTATTGAGGTAACATTGAATAATATATTGTGTAAATTTCTGGGTACAACTTTATAACATGGCATTTGTATACTCTATAGTGTGCTTACCACCTGAAGCCCAATCTCCTTCTGTCACCATATGTTTGACCCCTTCTACCCTTGTCATTTTCCCCCGCCCCCTCCCCTTCTGGTATTTCTTTTAATCCCTCTTAGACTTCATCTCAGTTCCTGACTTTATAATAAAAAGTCAGTATTTACACATCCGTAAAAATGGAGACAATATCGCCAATTCACATGGCCGTCCGTATTAGTGATGCCAAGAGAGGACAGAAAGGTTAACGTGGGCAGGTCCGTAGAGCTCCCTCTTCTGTCAGCCACCAGACAGGGCCTTGTAATTGCCGAGCCCATTTCTTTTTTTCTTCCTTGTAAATAGGGGGAAATGTTTTTCTGGTTGGGAGAGAAGTAACCCAGTCCAAAAGACTAGGGGCAAAGAAAAAAATGACATTTAGAAGTGGATGAGGGATTTTGGGGAGGGGTGCATGTGGCAAGGCCAGCTCTTCTGAGGGTGTGAGGGGAATGAGTGGGAAAGGAAAGGGACTGTATGTGTAGATATTTTTTTAAATGCCTTTCAGGTACATTAAAGGATGGAATTCCTTTTGTTTTAAGTTAAATGAATAAGCTGTGCTCTGATTTTCTTTTTGATTTTTTAAAATTTTATTTACTTATTTATCTATCTATTTATTTATTTTACGCCTACAGCACCCGGTCTTCCTAGGTGGTCTCCCATCCAAGTACTAACCAGGCCCGACCCTGCTCAGCTTCTGAGATCAGACAAGATTGGGTGCATTCAGAGTGGCATGGCCGTAGATGCTGTGCTCCGATTTTAAATCTTATAGGATTTTGGATTCATAGGGCATGATAATAATCAAAGATAATGGTCACAATAGTAAATCACAGAAGCCACGATAGGTGTTTGTGACACATATGCTGAGCAGGCCCAGCGCTGAGACCTTGTGTTATCTCAATGAATCCCCAGCCCCAGGAAGCATCTAGCACAGGGCTCAGCACATCTCACGTGCTCAGTAATCTTTATCCTGATGCCTTTTCTCCGTCCCTAAGTCACAATGCAGGTTAGCCGCCTTCTCCACGGTCCCTGCTTCTGCTGCAGGCTGTCCTGAACTTGGTGCACTGGTGGCGCTTCCGTTTACTGTGTCACACTGAGCAGGTAGAAGCCCCGGCAACCTGTTGTAATCTGGAGGTAAAGCCGATGAACAGTCAGAGCCAGTCTGCGGTGAAGTGCTCTGATGGTGGCCTATACCTATTTCCCGATAGTTAAAAAGCAGTTTGATTGAAAAGATCATGAAGGAAATATATGTGCATCTGTAAATCCTTATTCACCATGCCTTATATGTAATAGTAAATCCAGAGGATGCTCGTGCTTTGGTTCCAACATAGAATAGCTCCATTGGAAAGGCTCTCTGCTAGTGAGACTGCTCAGGCATGCAGGTGCCCTTCCTGGTGAATGCGGCATGTCAGCCACCCAAGCAGAATGACAGCTGTGCTGGCCTGTGACAGGCATAGAAGAGATTTGTTGGCAGGCCATTCAGAGTCCCCAAGCTGGATACCAGAAAACCTGGATAAGAGAAGATTCTGAGACCTGAGACTGGGTCCAAGGACATCTGTGTCACTTCGGACAAAACTCTATGCTTTAAAAATATACATGTGTTCAGGAATAATATGCCATCTTCTCATATTCCTGAGAGGCTGGTGATGTTGTGGTTTAGCATATGGCTTCTGGGTCACCTAGCTGGGTTCGTGTCTGAGCTCTGACACTTATTAGTCATTGTGTCCCTTTGTCAAGTTCTTGAATCTCTGGTTCTCAGTTCCCTTACTCCTAAAATGGGGATTAATTGTTTTATCATTTTGGAGCATTTGAGGATTAAATAAAACAACCCAAATATGTTCCATAATACTTTGCCTGACATGTAGTTAGTTAAGGCTTAATAAATGTCAGCTATGATGAAATTTATGTGAAGCTTCCCTTTATATTAATTGTGCTGGTTGTAACATATTAAAAGCAACTTTAATTTGTAGGATTGTATTAGCAGTTCCTAAATACATCAATAACTTATAATAGCCCTAAAAAGTAGTTGGTGATACAGGTGACAAAGTAGAGACCCAGAAGGGCAAGTCACTTGCCCCATGGTTCTCAGTAGGGCCAGGAATTCCACTGAGTGACTATCCAGGCTTTTCGCACTCTGCTGTGTGCTGCTGTAAAATAATTTCCCCTCGTCTGGCTTTCCCGGATAGCAGGGACACTTACCCATCTCTTGGTGTGCTTGAGAGGCCTGTGCAATTGGGAAGCCTTGGAGGGGTGGGGCACGTGCAGGTGAACAGTGCGGGCCATCTGAGAGGCGAGTGTAGTTCTGTGCAAGGAGCTGCAAGGGGCTTGACCCGAGCCCTCAGACCACTGCGTGACTCTGTGCCTGTGTTCTCAGGAGCACCTTCCTGTAACTTAACCTTCAGTGTGCTCTGACTTAGAGGTTCCTCTGGGCTTATTTGAGTCCAGCCAGGTCTGGCAGTCTTAATGAGGACATTCACTGAGTCTTTGACCACCACCAGCAGTTCTCCTGGAGGAACTGAGAAGGATGATACATGCCGAATTTTGCCTTCGAAGTCCTGTGCGGCAGGTGGTGCTAGGGTGATGAGTGTGTTTTCTGGTCAGCCTGCCTGAGTTCTCATCACAGCTTTGCCATCTGTAGAGTGTTTGACCTTGGGCATCGAGTACTGATCTCTCTCGGAACCTTAACATTCTCATTCACTCATTGGTGGCACCAATAATACCTTTCTCAGGGCTCTAGTGAGGCCTAGGTGAGTTGATGCACACAGAGTGCATAGAGCCGTGCTAGGCACAAGTGAGTGATCTGTAAAGCTCAGTTAGTAGTTTATTTTTTCTCTTATTTAACTGTTTCTCTCTCGGAGGCTAGCCAAGGACCAGCCTGGCACAGGGACATCCTCAGTCTGTTTGCTGAGCAAGGGACGAAGTGTTACTGTGCTTTCAGCAGTGTCTGACTTGATTGTGCATCTCCTCTAAAACTGAGGCCAGGAAGCCAGGTTTCAAGATCTGAGGACACTGGAACACTTGTGGTCACAGCCACAGGGAGAGCCACTGGATCCCAAGAGCATGGATCTGCCTTCTCCTTTCCTGCCACCCCAGCTGGATGATTCATTGCTGCCAAGGGCTCAACTTTCTAATCCCAGAGTCATAGAGGTGAAAGCCACGCGCCAGGTCATTTCCTGTGAACCATAGGCTAGTCCCTGCTAGAACACCCACAGAGATGGAAACCTCACTACTCACGGGGCAGGCAGCTCTTTTGAGACAGGACGTCTTCCTTTCACTGAAATGTATCGGCTGCCGGAAAAGCTCCCCTCGTATGGCTTTTCTCTTTACTCTGAACCATGTAGAATAAAGTCCAAATCTCACTCGACCCCACGACATTTGAATGATTCATTCTTTCCCAAGTTACTGCTGTGTGCCAAATACTGTCCTAAGTGCAGGCAGCACAGCAGTGAATGAAAGAGGAGTTCCTCCAGTTGCTCTCGTGAAGCCTGCAGTCTAATGTAAAAACAGCACTCAAATGCAGAAAACTGTTGTCAAGAAATGAGTGGGGTACTATGACAGGGAATAAATCATTTTTGGATTCAGGCTTCTCACTTCTTAGGAGGAAATGTTTCAGCTGTATCTTGATGACAAGGAGGGTGCCAGCCAAGCAAAATTCCTATAACATGAATAGAGGGAGTGCTCCCAGAGAGTGCTGAGTGAGGGAACAGTGGCAGGACGTGAGATTGCAGGGGCTGGTAGAGGTCTATTTGGAATTTGGACTTTAAAGGCAATATGGAACCATTAAAGATTTTAAGTAGACAGGTCCAGCTGTTGGATGGGAGCTGGATTTGATGGGGCTGGGAAGTGACACAGGATAAGAAGTCAGGAGACTAGTTGCGAGGCTGGTTGCAATATTGCAGGTGAATAGGTAATGGCTGGAGGTAGAGTGCTGGAAGTATAAATAAAGGGGAATGGGGAATTCAGGCTATGTTTTAAAGTTAGAATCTGTGGTACAGATTAATGGATTGAACAAAGAGAAAAGAGGCAAAATTAAGGATGGCTGTTAGATTTCTACCTTGACCATCTTGACCATGAAGTGGGGGATGGTGCCATTATTTCGTGACTCCTGAAAACCAATTGATGTGTTTCCCTTTTGTCAGCCTACTGCCTTGCTTCCCCATCAGAGCTGAGCCATTTCTGGTAGGATAGTGCTTTCTCCCAGACACAGTTGTAGGGATGCATACAGGTCTTTAGGTTTTTTGGATCGAGTTTTAAAAAAATCTCTCCTTTGAAAACTTTTTTTGCTATTGGCTAGACATTCCTAGTAATATTAAGAATAAAATAAAAAAATAATATTAGCATTTAATGTTTGTCAAGCCAGTGCTGAAGACTTTGTAGGCATGACATGAATCAGTGCCTTACCACAAACCAAGAGCCTAGTGGTAATGAGTTCCATTTTACAGAGGAGCACACCAAGGCTTGAGTTGATTAGCTAACCAGCCCAAGGCCACCTAACAAATGCATAGTATGAAAGTTGAAATCCAGAACTGTCAGGGTCCAGAGCTTAAGCTCTTGCCCACTAGCTAGAGTTATTCTACATGTTGTCAGCATTCCATGTTTCAGAAGAATTCTACCTTCCCCCTCCTTTTGGAAGTGGTAGCACGTCATTAATCCACATTACTTAAGACGGATTTTCCATAATGTCCCTCCAATCAACCTGATTAATTTCTGAAGGAGAGACAGTTATGCAAGAGTGACTCGCTCCGAATCTGTGTAGTTCCTTGTTTACACATGCAACATTAAAAGCACCTGATAAATCAAAAAGTTGTAAGCCAGGTGGAGTAAATAATTTTTGTTGATAACTTGGTAAGATACTTTAAATTCATTTAAGCAGAAACATATGCAAAATTCTTAGAGATTAGAGAAACAGAATGATTTTCTCACTTAGCTAAAGCGTGCATTGCCTTTCAGGTAAATATGGTAATGTCATCCTAAGGAAAGATGGTAAATAGCAGTAATGATAAGGAAATCATATACTGAACATCACTAGTTAGAAGCAGTTCATAGACTTCCCTAGGGAGGGAATGATAAGATGCTCACAAACAGCCTGGAATCTGTTTATTGCCCTTCTTACTTCAAGAGAGTAAGTCTCATGCCTTTAGCCTTGCCATCTTGATTTTGAGAAATGTTCTAACCCAAATGGATAGTGATATTTAAGCTATCATTAAAGGTACAAGATCAGGCACCACTGTCCCTTCATCATGGAGCTGAGCAATCATTTTTGGGTGGCGGGAGGGGGGGACATCCAATTATCCTTTGACCATCAATGGCCACGCCCAGACAAGTGTTCAAAGTTTATCAGCCATGTCCACAGTGTCAGTTACCAAATTTAGGGCATTATAAGAATGTCATTTGTTAAACCAAGGTAATCATGAGCCTAAATGAAGTTCCATTAAGAGTAATGTACTCATTAGGCATAAAATGGCTTGAAAAAGCCTAACTATCATCATTTCTTAGAATAACTCAAACCTTAGCTAAGATGGTTGACTTTCACCCTTGTGCAGCAAGCAATCAGCATTTAATTAGTCAGGCACTTTGATTTGTTGATTAGAGTGCATCCAAGACGTGAATATGGATGGCGTTCCCCAAGCAACGTGTTCAGATCAGCCGACGCTTTCCTGAAGCTACTTGTCCAGTGAGTTTCAAAGGCTCACAATGAATATGGATGCAAGTGATTATTTATAGAATAACTCTTCTATTCCCATCCTTAGTCTTTACAGAGTTATTTTTGAGTTTACTGCGACCTGGTTTTTAAATCCAGGAAAAGAATGCTTTGCTGTTATTTTACTTTTCAGAATCTGAGCTCCTCCAATGAAGGAGACATCTCGGCCGGCGAACATCTAACTCATTTACAAATAGAGGAAAGAATTTTTGAATTCAAATAAAGCCTCTAAGTGCTGTTCCATACACTTTTTAGTCATTGCTTTTCTTGGAGGCATTGATGTAAGCTGGAAACACCAAGAAATTGATATGTCATGTGCATTTGTGGACATATACTCTTATGTGCATCCATATCAGGAAGCATAAAAGCAGGTCTCAGGTGTAGCCAAAAACCAACTCGTCCTACCTTTTAGCTTTGCTGGTTTGTCATATTGCATAATGCCTTCAGGTTTTCCTTTTCATTTCTATTACAGGAAGAACATTTTTAAAAAAACTTTAATATATGTTAGCAATACATTCACATGACAAGTGTTTTGTTGGGATTATGAACAACCAGACAACCATACCCTCTCTCTCTCATTACTCCTTTCTTCATTTCCCTTTCTATGTTTTGCCATTCTGTTACCGTGCTGGGATTGGCAGTTGTGAGGATTTGCCGTAGCTATGAGAGTCTGGGCTGTCATTAGAGGCTGGATCATGAGAATGGGATCCGGATGATTTGGGAATGACTATATCCAGTGACACAGAGCCTCATTCTGCTCACATGACTGGCGGCATATTGTGCCTGGAAGCCCTGAGTGTCCCTGTGCAATGGAATGTGCAGGCACAGACTGTGACGTACTGGGCCGGGAGCCGAGGCACGGGAGCCACATCTGGGCCCCAGTTGGGTTGAGGGTTTTGTGACCTCCTGTGATGCAATTTCAATCCCTATGTAAGTCACATGGGTTTTTTCTTTTCATTTTCCCCTCCATGGAATGGCTATATTTCTAACATAGATTCTTTAGAGCTGAGGGAAAGTTGATGCTATGAAAATAATAATAGTATGAATCATTCACCGTAGTCTTTGTCCGAATTAGGATTAGTAGTCTTTCTCACTGGGATACAAAATGCCTTTTTTTTTTTCCTTCCATTTTTCTAGGGAGAAAGCTTATTGCGTCTTACTTGTTCAAACAAAGTATGCACATGAAGTATTTTCAAATGTTAGCATTGGAATGGGCACCAGACCCTAGATTTCATCCCAAATGTGACATCTCTGGGACTTAGTTAATAAGATTCTGTTTATATTAGCAGGGAGAATATTAAAACTCTCCCCTAAACAGCTTGAAATGTTATAGTGGCTTTGTTTCTGAGACATAACAGGAATGAAGCACATTATTAATGTAGAAATGGTGAGGTGGAGCAGTCTTCCTCCTCCTTTAGAATCAAATGATGAGAATGGGCATTTGTGAAATTGACAGAATGCTCTTTGGGGGGTGCTTATTAAAACCCTAACATCGTTCCAGAGTTTTGTAGTGAATTCAATATCAGCTGTAATCCTATTAGGACTGTTTTGTTTTTTTAATCACCATTATATCCATGGGGCCACTCCATGTGGATCCTATTTCTCTGCTGGTCCAGTCCTTCTGCTCTCTTTTGTTCTAACGAATTAATTCCTCTCGTTTTCTGTCAGTCAGATCCCTCCCTTGCTTTCCCACTCAGTGCTGGGCATTGTCTTGCTGATGCCTTTTTTTCTTCCTGGGTCAATTCATGAGGATAGTTGCCTTGATATCTATATTGTTCCTTTTTATTTTTTTCTCTGAAAGGTACAGGGGGCAACTTGTCCTCTGCATTGCAAAACAGAGCAGGCTCTGCTAAATAAATCCAGTTTCTATTCATAGTGCTACCATCTTAACTCCTCAATTCATATTTGCAGTGTTCTAAACAGAGGCCTCCTTATAGGGTCAGTTCCAGGTTCAAATTCCAACCTGGGGAGGCTTTCTAAGTACATTAAGCCTCTGCTTTCTTGTTTGTAAAAGAGAGATTTGTTTATCCATCCATTTATGCATCTGTTCATTCGGAGAATAGCTGAGTACCTGTTATGTTGCAAACACTGGTACTGTAGATGTGACAGTAAACAGACAAAATCCCTGCCTTCATGGAGTGTAGTTTCTGGGCAAGGAGACAATCAACAGTCAAACTAAATAAGTAAAATCTAAAGTCTGTTATAAGTGCCAAAGCGAAAAAAATAAGGCAGGGTAAGAGGATATAAAGTAGGGAGTTGATATTTTATTTCCTATTATTTTGGGTAGGATTGACATTTTAAGTAGGGCCAGAGAAGGCCTCACTGAGAAGGTGACAGGAGCAAAAACCAGACTTAAGTGAGGAGTCATGTGAAAGGACCATCCTGAAGAGGGAGCTGCAGGCACAAAGACCCAAAGGTGGCTGTGCACCTGGCTTGTCTGAAGCTATCCCAGGGACATCTGGAAGAGAGAGCATAGGGGGCAGGATATTAAGAAATGAGAACAGAGGGATGATGAGCCATAAAAATACAAGGACTTTAACTTTACTCTGAAGAGTGTTAAAGCGCAGAAGTAGGGAGACCACTTTAGGAGACTTTTGTTCTAGTTTAGTGTAGGGATTATGGGGGTCTGGACCAGGGTGGTGGCGGTGAAGGCAGTAAGATGAATTTGAATTCTGGCTGTATGTTGGCGAATTTACTAACAAACTCTGAGGGGGAAAGATTTTGGGAGAGGCTGGTTTGCCAGGGGAAGGATAGGGGTTCGCTTTGGGACAAGTCAGAAATTCAGCTGTTGATTGTTGGATGTGTTGGTCTGAATACCAGGGGCGGGAGCCAAGTTAGACATGTACAAGTTCTGAGAGTCATCAGCTTGTACTTCGTGTTTGGAGCTATCAGATCAGATGGGATCACTCTGGGAGTAAGCCCATGCAGAGAAGCGAAGGGGTCCGGTGACTCAGACTCATGACTCAGATCTCCAGCTCAGAGTTGGGGAAGTGAAGAGGAGGCACTCAAAGAAGCTAAGAGCAAATTTCTAAAAAGAAGGAGGAAAACCTGTAGGGTGTGGTTTCCTGGACCCAGGTAAGGAAAGTGCTGAAGGATGTGGGAGAGATCAACTGGGTTAAATGTGGAACAAGTAAAATAAGGACCTAGACCTGATGAGGTTTAGGTAGTGAGCACAGATAGCTGAGAGCCACCCTGGACACTCATCAACTTTTTGCTCAACAAACTGGCTTTGTGGTGACCGGTTTTTTCCTAACTAGTCTGGACTTCAGAGAACGAAAACAAACTATGGCTCAGAAGAGAATCCATGAGGTGAGGCGCTGGGCCCGAATGGTGTCCATGACACCAGAGCTGTGTGTCAGACTGACACCATGTTCTGCAGCAGCAGGGGCTTCGTGTTAATGCCCAGCCTGGTTCTGTGACGCGTGTCATTGACTGACAGAAAGCAGCAGTGTCTCCTGTCCTCAGGGCCACCATGTGACAGGGTCCGCCGACTCAGGATGAAGATGAGCTTTTTTTCCCCTCAAGAGCTCGGTGTGAATGATATAAAATTCAGTGAATACAATGGTGGACTAGAATCCGCAAGTCAGAAGTGAATCCTGATAGTCTGTGGTGGGGTCTTTGGCATATGGTTACAACAGCAACACAAAAAGGATGATGCTAGAAGATTTTGCAAAATACTTTGAGATAGGTAGTAATCTCATGTCAACCAGTAAAACAGATTTATTTAGATTTTTGAGTGTTTATTCAGAAGTTATGTATAAAAAAATGAGAACACATAAAAGTTAGAAAACATAGTTTAATTGTCATCTAACTCTAAGAAAAGTAGATCTTACAAATAAAATCAGACGATTTGGCTACACTAAAATGAAAACATTATCTGTGTCAAAAATAAAACACAGAGCAAATTAAGAAAAATATTTCTACAAGTCAGCCAAAGGGATGATAGCCTTAATATATAAAAAGCATTTATAGATTAATAAAACTAAAATTTACTAAATAGACAAAAGCATGAGTACAATATTGCATAAAAGAAAGATAGGCAAATAACGTGAAAAAAATGTTTAACTTTGTTAGCATTCAACAAAATATAAAGTAAGATATAGTCTATTATGTTGGCTTGTATTTTTAAAAAAGATAATTCTTTCTTTCTTTTCTTCCTCTGACACCTATTTATCCAGCACTTCAATATGTTAAGCACTGGGCTAGGCATCATATTAAGTTCTGGAAAACAATTTATCATATATTGAGAATTCAAAAAAGAAAAAACACACACACATGCTCTGTTAAATAGTAATTCATCCTTTAGAAGTTTGTTCTAAAGAAATAATTTGAAATGAGGACAAAGGCATATACAGGAATACATTTATTACAACATTATATATAAGACCAACATTTGGTAAAAAATCATTATGATGGATTAATTTTGGTACTATCATATGATGACATATTGTGATACCTTTTATATCAGGTTCTTAATAATTATGACAAGAAAAGTGAAAACATGAGAATACAAATATTTACATTCTATGACCCCAACTTTATAAAAGAAAAATATTGGTATAATTATTAGGAAAACTAAAATGTTTGTTTATGGATGGTGGCATTGCAAATTATTTTACTTCCTTATTTTTGTATCTTTCTGATTTTAAAACGTTTCAACAATAGTGATGATGATAATTGAAATAATGTTTACTGCATCCTTACCATGTGTCTGGTGCTATACCATGAACAGCATATTAAATTATCTCATTTAATTTTAAATATTTTAAATTTAATATTAAATTACCTCATTTAATTTCCACAACTAGGTCATAAACTAGGAAATATCATGTCCACTTCATGGGTTTAGAGATTGAACTCAGAGAAGTTAAGGAGCTTGATGAAGGCTAGACAGCAGTTAGGAAGTGGTGCTGGATTTGAACTCATTTACTTCATATTGGGATGTATTACTACAAATCGATCGCAATGAAAATATATTACTGTGACAATCAGAAAAGAATCTTTAGAAAATTTTGAAGGAATATAATATATTCCAAAATTTGATTTTTAAGCTTATACATTTTTGTGGAGAAGTACTATTAGGATTTTTCTCTTATAATGGAAGCTGGAATGTGAATATCTAGTCTGTGCCAGGCATGCCAACACATTCTCTTCCTTATCTTCATGACAGCCTCGGAAGTCATACTGTGATTCTTATCATGACTTTATGCATGAGAAAACTGACCCAGAGTGGCAGTCACTTGCCCATGATCACATAGCTAGAATTCAAAGTAATTCTGCCTCCTTTCTTAGCAGGTGCCCTCAAACCTCCATCCATCCCTGGAGGAGTGTATCCCTGATATTCTAACCAGCATGCACTCACAACTCTCTTCTCCTGTCCAACTACAGGGGGCAGTGAACTTGGCTGAGCTGAATCACTTCCCTTGGTGCAGATAGTCTGGATGATGACTGACATACGGTTCACACCTCTAGAGCTGTGGGCCACCTCCACGTCATGCCATGCCCACTAAGCTGTCCAAGCTCAAGGCTCACCTGCTGTAGCATAGCCCCATCCTGTGTCCATGGCCCCAGCCCCCACATCTCCCTCTACGGCCTGCCTGGTGGGGGTGACAGTGATGTTAGCGTTGGGTCTCAGCTAAATTTGTGGCCACCTATAAGCTTTGTTAAGATATCTTTTTTAAAACAAATTAGTATTAGGCAAAACCAATGCACTGCAGTTACCTTTTTAAATGTTTGTACGATTCAAGTAAATTGCTAAGTGCCTCTATCATGGCGAGCTGGCATGGTCGTACCTATGGGAGAGCCTTCCCCAGAATCCAAACCACATTAGTGGGTGGAGAATCATTAAACTTGGAAAGATACATAGTTATAACTCAGAGGGGGGTAAGGGGAAGCATGTGCACAGGGAAAGGAGAGGCCAAATTGGCTTATTTACTTCAGTTTTTTAAGAGGGTCATTTTACATTGTTAGAGTGAGAAGAAAACAAAAGAAGTGATGGATGACCCCTCTGCTGCATGGAGAATTTAATCACGGACTGCTGCCAGCCGTTCTGTCTTCCTAATGCACACGTTGGACGTGGAAGGAGTCTGAATCGCACTGGGGGAGAGAGCGGCTGCTCTTAGCATTTCGTTGTTGTTGTTGTGCTTAAACCTGTCGACTCTGACCAGACAGGACCGACCGGGGTCCCTTGTGCTTCTGTATACAGTGTCAGCGTCCTTTATCAGATAGCTCTGACCAGGAATGGGGACTGACCTGCTAATGGGACCTTTCCACTGAGTGCTGGTTTTCCTCTAGACCTGGGAGGACAGTAGTCAGCAGCGGCCCCAAGGAAGAGGGGGAGAACGACCCTCCTGGAGGGAAAAGAAGCGAGGCCTGGGTTAGGGAAAAGGGCTCTTGAGGGAAATGGAGGCTGTGGAGGAAAGACTGGAGCCAGGAGGAAGGAGGGAGGAAGATTCAGTTCTGCTCTGTAAACTCCCAGACAGCAGAGTTTACAGAGCCCACATCTCTCAATCTGCCTGGTTCAGGGTGACACAGGCCAGAGTCTGGAGAGAGCAGACAGGTGTCTTTGTCCACCCCTCCACCCTCATCTCTGCACATGCCACCTGCCACTCTCTGCTTTCATGGAACTGAATTGCTGCAGTTCCACCGACAGGCCATGTGTTCTGCTACCCCTGGGCCCTTGCGCTTGCTGTTCCCCCTGACTGAACGCTCTTCCACACCCTTTGTCTGGCTAACCCCCTCTTGTCCTTCATGTCTTAGCTTCCCTTGGGAAGCCTCCCCATCTGCGGATGGCCCTAGACACCCTGCATGTCCCTTGAGCTGTAGCCCTTCTTACACAGTGCTCTGTGGCCTCTCACTTATCTGTCTGTCCCCTGTACCTTGAGAGCTGGGCACAGTGCCAGGCACAGCCAATACTTAATACCTCATTAATGAAGGTGAATGACCAAGGCCCTGATGCTGCTGCTCTCCCTTTGGTGTTGAAAAGGGTTACTGATTCTGATGCACAAAGGAAGAGAAGTCGCTGTTGCATCCGTCTCTTTTTCCATTTGTTGGTGATACTGTATGGAATGGCAAGCCCTGCCTTCTGGGAATATTCAGTCTGAAACAGGCATATTAGCATATCAGATACACTAAAAACCAAGACCCAGAGCAGCCTGTGAACTAAATGAGCAATTAGACACTTTCCCATTTTGCCCAACAGAGTGAGGTGTGCATTTGGGTGGGAGCAGGTGGTGGGGTGGAGAAGCTGTGCAGGGGCCTCAGAGCTGCCTGTAGGAGAAGAGCGTAGACCCAGGCCCATGTGGGGGCTGGGGGAGCCTGAGGTTATCGACACGATCGCAGTGTCATCTCTCACCCATTCTCATTTCCACACTATTAAATCAGTCTTTTGTAACATATCCTTAAAGGGGAAATAAATTACCAGCACCCTGTACCTATAGCTGCTGTGTTATTACCGCTAATGTAACTTCTCAGGGGCAGCCAGGCGCTGTTCATATTTCATAGTCATTTGCACCCCCAAAGCTATATTGAGCTATCAAGTATTCATGGACACCATCTAGACCTCCCATTTTTTTTTTTTCTGCTGGTTGTACCTAAAGGTTTGAGGGCAGAATTAAGCATGGGCTGCATTACTACTTGGGGCTTCAGCAATGTCCTTTCCATCCCTTTCTTAATTGGGTTATTTCATCAAAGGCGGACACCAGGCATGGCTCATGAAAAAATTCTCACGATATTCTATGGTGGCAGCCCACTACACCTCTGGGGAGGTGTCTGTGTTTCACTTCATTTACTAGAGAGTGGTGCTGGGGTGGTTGGTCCTGGACGTCCCTGGGTTGGCCAGATGTTTCTTCTCCACTGCCCACTCCAGCGCTTCCACCACCCAGTTACTCTAGCCAAGAAACTGGACATCAGAGCGCCTCCCCTCCATCCATCAGTTCCACCTGCCCTAAACATCCCATCAACACCCGAGGCATGTTAGTTCACCTCCAAGACATATGTGGAGTCTGTCCACTTCTCATCTCTAGTGCCATCCTCTCTCCCACCCTCTCTTGTCTGGACTATTTCAGTAACCACCTAATTGGTCCACTTACTTCCTGTCCTCTCTCTCCCACTGCGCCACCCCCCCCGGTCTGTTTGCCACACAGTCATCAGAATGACACTTCTTTATAATTGCTGTATTTTAAAACATACTTCTGTATCTTCCTCCCAGCTTTAACGCAGCCATGTCGGCTTCAGATCGTTTATGTAAAGGAACAAAACAACATAGATGTTAGTAAAGACCCCAGGATGCTCTTCTCAGACCTCATTCTCTTTCTGCCCCAATTATAGTAATCAATTTTTCATGCCTTTGTATGTTTTACTATGTATGTATCTGTAAATAAACATGTGTTGTTGTTTTGCATGTTCTAAACCTCACGTAAATGCTATCACACTGTGGTTTTTTAAATCTCAACATATTTTTGAGGTTTATCCATGCCGATTCATGTAGTTCTTACTCATTCACTTTAGCTGTTGGGTGATGTCTATTGTATACGTGATTTATTTGTCTATAATTCTGTTGGTGGATATTGAGTCATTTTTTCAAAGTATAAATCAGATCGCGTTTCTCCCTTGCTTACAACTCTTCAGCGCCCCCAAGAGGAGGCTGTTCCAGTCCCTGCAGCCTCATTTGGTTGTGCCCATGCTTGTGACTGTACTGCCCAACGTAGTCAGATACCGGGAGGGAGGTGGCTCCAGGAGGCGGAGAAATCCTTGCTGAGGCTAACTCTAGGCCTTTTTTATTGTCACAGGACAGTGGCTGCTCTTGATGATGACCGACAGATAACAATGGATTTCATTGCCCTGGGCCTCAGGTCTAGAGAGCTGGGTGTATACTGTTTAGCCAGGCTGTCATGTGTGCTGGGCCTGCCTTCAAGACTTGCTCCCCTGCACAGCTCTGGGAAGGAGTCTCTCAGCTTGTTTTTCACACTGCTCCCTTTATGATCACTCCTTTCCTGTACCTTTTCCATAAGGGCAGATGGTGAGTTTGTTGTAATGCACACATTGGGGATTTTCTGGAGCCAAGCATCTCAGTTTTAAGACTCATGGGCTTTAGGGACTACTCCCGCCCCTCTCCCCCCACAATTACTCCATCCCCCCACTGTCTCCAGTGACCTTGCCTAAAGGCAGTGGGACTCAGAAGAATGGTGGCTTGTAGAAAGCCCATTTTTCCTAATGAGAAGGCAGCTCCAAGCTTCTACCTGGGAGACCACTGATATTGTGTGGACCCTGGAAGGGAGTGATCGGCCAATTGGTACTATACAGGTCAGGTTCTACGCCCTTCAGAAGGAAACTCATGGTTCACCCAAAGGTTTTGAACCATCAGATGAAACCTGGCTTATTTTAAACAAAGATTTGCGTGTCCAAAACCCAAGTGCATTGGGCTTCTCGGCTCAGCCCCTAGGCACGTGCTGTTATGCAGTCCGCTGCAGCAGCGTTTCCGTCATAGGGCAGGCCTTCTCTGGACACAGGCGTGAGTGAGATGCTGTGGTTTGCTTAGCGAGGATCACTGTAAAGGGGGGCGGAGGGAAAGGAATGTAACATTAACTGAGGACTTGCTATGTGCTTCGTTAGCCATGTGTTAACTTATTTAATCTTCATAAAATCCATTTGTGGGATGTTTTATGTTGCTCATTTACAGAAGCAGAAACACTCAGGGTCTTGCTCAAGGTCACATAGGCAGGAAGCACTGAAGTCTTTCTTCTGTGTCAGATAAGCCCTTGTGTAAGCTGGCCTGGCAAATGAGCCTCCACAAAGCTTACAGTGACTATCATGCCTTCCCAACCCCCAGGCCTCTGTCCCTTCCCATGGTCTGGCGGGGCCACAGGAAAGTAGCTGATGTTATCTTCTGTAGTTTGGTCCAGGGCTTAGAAGATGTTTTCTTGGAGTGGAATTGCGTCCTTCCAGAACAATGCTGGTGACCACAGGGGCTATCCAAAACAGATAGTTGGAGCAAGAACAGCAATCCTTGTTTCCACCAGGGGGAGCCCGGGAGACAGGGTGGCCCCTGAATGTGTTCTGCCTGACTTATCAGGCCTTTGTATGGTCTGAGAGTTCTTTTGTTAAGGAAGGGTGACTTGAGCCTGTTCAGTCACCCTATACGTGGATCTGGACTTAGGGAGGCATTGTGCTGTGAGGACAGGGACTTTTGGACCCCCAATAATCACTTTTGTTCTGCAGTGCAGATAAATTCGGTCTCAAAGGGAGTTCGCTTCCACGTGCTGCCGTCCCCACTTCTGCCCCTTTAGAAGACTCTGTTTCTCATGGCTTATCAGGATGGAGCACTGCATTTTGTTACTGCCTGTCTTGTAGCAATACCACATTCATTTTGTTTTCAATTACTGGGATGTACCTTGAAAGGTCTTATCTCGTGGAGACACAGCTTGCATCTTCCCTGTGCAGTATTTCTCTGCAGTCCTGCCAGAGCCTTCTTAGATGCTGGCCTGGCTTACATCTATTTTCTGTCCCCTTAGTGAGATGGCCTCCTCTGGGCATCACTGGGGTCCATCACGTAATCACACACCAATCCCCACTGAGTTCACCTCATTTCTGCCTGAAAATTTTATTTATTTCTCTATTTTATTAAGGCTTAGGAGCCTTAGAAGGCCCTGGATAGGAAAAAAAAAAAAAAAAAAAAAACAGTTGTTACAAAACTGTCAGGTATTAAAGTCATACAAGTGTAGCTAATTTGTCTGCTTCTATTTCCGGAATTAAAAAGAGAAACTCAACAAATTAAAATAATTGCTAAGACTCCTCCAGTGCTGGAACCAACACCATCTCCTTGAGATGTTTCAGGATCCCACCATGGCTCAGGACCTACAGGTTTCCTCTTGGGAGCAGCCAGGCATTGGGGGCAGGGACTTTAGAGAAGGTGGCCTCAGCCCTGGATGGAGTGGAACTTATGTAATGCCTTCGTAGGCCTCCATGGCAAATAAAAGAGGAAATAAAAATATCCCTGGCCACCCAGGGCACAAGACATGCAGTTTCTCTTTTGTTTCAGCCTCTATTTCTTCTCTCTTTCCTCACTGAATCTTTTCATTTCCTCCTCTTTTCCACTCTGCCCCCTCCCTTTGTCCTTTCATTCATTCACTCTGTGCCATCTGCTCTGCTGGGTACTGGAGATACAGTGGTCAGCAAAAAAGACAGAAAACAGTGATCACAAGCATAGTTCTGTGACGGGAATATAGTAGTCCCCCTTACCCACAGTTTTGCTTTCCACATTTTCAGTTACCTGTAGTCCACTGTAGTCCAAAAATATTAAACAGAAAATTCCAGAAATAAACAATGCATAAATTTTAAATTGCTTGTTATTCTGAACTCTTACACCATCCCACTCTGTCCCACCAAGGACATAAATCATCCCTTTGTCCAGTGTATCGCTGTATGTACAGCACAATAAGACATTTTGAGACCACATTCATGAAACTCTTATTCCAGTAATTGTTATAATTGCTCTAGTTTATTAGTTATTGTTGTTAATTTCTTACTGTGCCTAATTTGTAAGTTAAACTATCAGAGATATGTATGTATAGGGGAAAAAAAACAGAAAAAACAAAGTACATATAGGGCTTGGTACTAGCCATGGTTTCAGGCATCCGGCAGGGGTTTTAGAATGTATTCCCCGCAGACAAGGGAGACTAGTGTATGCAATTTACCATGATGGAGAGTAGGGACAGGGTGGTCAGGAGTGGCATCTCCGGAATGGGGATATTTGTGATGAGGCCTGGGGAATGAGAAGGAGCCAGGCATGAGAACATCTTGGGGGACAATGCTCTAAGAGGGAGCGGCAGTCTCAGGGCCCCTGAGCAGGAAAGACCTCGGGCCTCTCTGGGAACCTCAAGAGCATTGAGGGTGAAGATGAAGAGGGAGAGGAGAGTGGGAGGTAGAGGATTTTGGAGAGATTGGAGCCAACATGTTTATTTCTTGATTCTCGTGAAGCAGTCCATGGCTTTAGTGTTTGTCTTCCGTGTTCATCCCCTGAGCTGGGTTTTGATGTGGCTGCCCTAATATTCTCTGCACTGGGCTGTGAAGGGGACGTTTGATTTCATCGGCTTATGGGTGTTGGTGCTGATTTTATTTAAAACTCTGCAGAGCTCCAGCCAGCAGCTTGGGGGGAGGGAGGTTTTCACCTTCTCCCACAGTGGGCCATGTTGGGTGACCAGGAGCTGATAGAATGTTCTGGAGCAAGAAAAGGAAGGAGTTGGGGGTAGCACATATGTTCAATATTAACTTGAGTGGGGCTAGGAGAGAGGAGGGCTTTCTGTGGCTGGACACCTGGGTCATTCAAGGAGAGTGGCATAAATGCTTCTGCCCCAGGCTTGTGCCTGTGGCAGCAGCTCCCTTCAACTCTGGCTAGATAGCCACATCTCATGAGCTAATGTCACTAGCCTCCCAAACACAGCTGTGTGCCCTGGGGGGGAACTAAACCCCAAAAGACACTGGAGAATGAGTACTCTACATAGTAACTAAAGAAATCACAGTTCTAAAACTCTGATAAAGTTCGTTCCAGTCCTGGGGAAACTTTCCGTTGGTGATCCCTGGACTAAATCCCAGGCCACGCTGCCATCCCATAGTGATAGTGATCCTAATAGCAGATAAGCATTCAGTAAATATCAGGTATCAGCCACTGTGCTCAGGGCGTTACATGGATTATCTCCTCTGGGGTCTGTAATATTCGTAGCTCATGTTATGATTAAGGAAAGCTAAAGCACAGAGAGGGCATGACTGACTTGCTCAGTTACCCAGCTGGAAAATAGTGGAACTGGGATTTTCATCCACTCAGTTTGACTCTCCACCTTTTTATCCCTTCCTGCCTCTTGGTGAGCATGGAATTTCTGAGAGGCTAAGTGACTTGCCTTTGTCTATATAGCCAGCAAGAGCTGGAGACTGGACTTAGATGCAAATGTTTTGCCTTAGAGTCTGGGGCTTTTAGCCTCCCCTGAGCTACAGGCAGGGCCTTCAGTGTTCTCTGGGTCACTGATGCCCCAGAGCAGTGGTTCCCAGACCCCATCCCCAGACAGAGTGCAAACTTAAAGGTGCAGAGTTTTGGGCATTGCCATCAAGATTTGGATTTCCAGAGGTGAGATCTAGGAATCCATATTGTGTCATACAGTCAGATTTGAGAACATTGTCCCAGTTACTTAAACCGTGAGTAATGGTTTCCAAGTCAGGATGTCTTCCATGTCCCTTTACCTGACTTTCATCTTTGTAGAATTGGCCGTTCCTCCATTTGCGAGCTCATGCGGGTCACTAAACACCATATGTAGGCTTTCACATCTGCTCACTCCATTTGCCAGATGCTCACTGAAGGCAGGTACTGGGTCTCTATTCATCTCTTACACATAGTCTCTGCCATATGGTGAATACTTCGTAAAGATTTGTGGGATTAAGGGGTGTTTGAAAGGATGTATTTGTGCATAATGAAATGTCATGTGTTTACATAATGAGTTACCTGCTTTTTCCTTGTCAAGACTATGCAGGGTCTTAATGTGGTTCTCATGTCATTTATACCAGGAACACAGTGCTGGTGCCTTGTACCTAATAAATATACTAGTTTTGTTTTTTTTTTGTTTTTTCCTGAAATCATGGGGGTGGCCTTCCTCCAAACCATTTACATTCCTTCACCAGGTCTTTATGAAAGTTGATGACCTGGATCAAAGGTGGTTTGCCAGAGTCCAGGGTATGTGAATCTAGAGAGAAGGACATCTGGAGTTTAAGAGCTTGGTCTGATGGTGCCACGGCCGGCTGTACTGGCCATCTGGAGACCTTCAGCCCCGGGACTCTTGACTGAGCCCCTGCAGTAGGCTGACATCCCTGCCATAGCCAGAGGGACGGGTCATGCCATCTCTACCCTTAGGGATTTCACATTCTATTGAGAAAAACAGACCCAGAAGAGAAATGTTGATACAGAGGTTAAGTGTGAACAGGGAGATCATTCAGACAGGGACTCTGAAATCCAGACTGGAGTGCTGGGTGAATCCAGGCTATGTCTCTGTGACCTCTTTGGTCTTCCTTATAGTAGAGATTGTAATAGTACCTGTCATACACATGCCGTAAAGACTGACACATATTTGTTGAATAACTGAGAGCTCAGACACTGTTCTTGAAAAGCTTCCCAGAAAGGGAGCTGTCTTGAGTTGTGTTTTAAAGAACAAATAAAATTTATATAAGAGAAGAGGGGCACTTCAGGTGGAGAGAAATGCAGGAGCACAGATGTGGAGGTGTGTGTGGCATACAAGGGAAGAAGCAGGCAGTTCACTGATTATCAAAGCATGAAGTTTCAGGTGGGGAGCCACAGATGGTGAGGGATGCAGAGATGTGCTTTACTGAGCATTTTAAACTTCTGAATTGGTGGTATCCATTGGAAGAGATTAAGCAAAGAAGTGGCATAATTGACCCTGTGCTTTACATATGATCTATATCCAGAGAGAGGCTTTGAACTTAGCTCTGTGTTAATCAAGCTGTGGGTCTGTTTCCATGAACATACTCTTGCAAAGTTATTTAAGATTATTGTCCTCATGTCCCTTTTAACCAATAATGGAGGTTTGGCAGATGAGTGCTTAGAGACTGGAACATTGAGGGCACGTCAGCTTCCTGAGCAGGTCTGGTTTGCCGTGTCCCACAGTCTCCTGGAGGATGAAAGGGAATCGTCAAGCAAATCCTAATCAGATTTCCTAGGCAGGCATCTGCCCGCCTGCTTTAGATTATCATACATTATCCTCAGCTTGGAGAACTTGTGATGGTGGCGAGATTAGCTCACACTTTGCATTTGCTCTGGGAGTTTAAACAGCAGCAAGCCTGTTTGTCAGCTACTGCTCCAAAGTTTCCAGCCTCCATGGGGACTGTGCCTCCAGCTCTGAATCATGTTTTATTCAAATGCAGCAAAAGAAAGGTACAAAGCTGATGGCAAGCTGGAAGCCTCTAGGATTGAGGAGCTTACACTGGGGCTCCTCTCAGTCTTGCCCTGTGACTGTCTCTCATTTTCTGCAAACAGCTGGAATTTGAGAGAGCCCGATTCTGTGAGCTGAACCACAGTCCACTGTCGATTGGTGCTTCTAGTCCACCCCGATCCCCATGACTATTGGAGTAAAGGATTCTAACACAGATCCCTTTATGTCTCTCTCCTCCCCAGAAACTGAGAGTGGCTCTCACTGATTATGGAATAAAGTCCAAACTTACTAGCACAGTATTTATGGTTCTTTTCTTATCATTCCAGACTAGACTGCCCTCACACACATCCAGACTAGAACACTCCACACCACACCTCCAATTCCCCCTCCTTCCCATGCTTAATCAGGCTTTTTTTTTTCTACACAAAATGCCTTACTTCGACCTGCTAGAAATCTCACATGTTCTTCAGTGCACGACGTAATACTTTTTTCCTCCACTGAGCCTTTCCATTTCTTCTAGGTGACATCCGTGCTTCCCACTGGTGTTTTTGGATTTGCATTAAAGTCATTTGTGAGACTGGCATTTTAAAGTGGAAGACCCTTGAGAATATGGTCTTGAGGTCACCTCGATTCCCCCAGTGCCCAGCCTAAGACCTTATATATACATAGGATCAGAGACTATTCTAAGCATAACCCGACCATGACATCCGCTTGATCACATGTTATTTCAGTTTTTCATTTTAAGGACCAGGAGAGTTAGCAGCTCATTCATGGATTTTTTTGTGTTTTTCCATTTTCCCAGTGCCTGATCTCTGGGGCTTTCTATTTTGAGACTGTGTTCATCAGTGTGTGGGAAGGAGAAACGCAAGGAGGGGGGGAGGCCCCTCACAGCTCTGACCTGAATGTTCTGGAGCCACTGGCTCACCTGGTTTTCTTTCAGCCAAACAGTAGTGTTGGCCATAGCTGGAGGCTTCTGTGGGTGGCCAAGGGAATGGTGCCAAGGAATCTGCCCCTTGGAGCAGGAGCTGTTATTTTCTGAGTCTTGCAGCAGGGTCTTTGGGAAGTAACCCAACCCTCCTCCCCCAGCTTCAGGCTTAGAAAGCTGGAGATTTCTTGAGTTTGATGTCTCCTATAAAAAGAGGGTCATAATGTATAACCCAGAGTCACTGAGGAATGTGATAAGTCAGGTAAGATACTTCAGAGAGTCAAATATCTCTTATTCCTCCTCCATCTCACCCCAGTCTTCACCCCCTTATTTAAACTGGCTCAGGACAGACTTAGAAACATTATTACAAAAGGTAATTAATAGTAGCATCTCACACTTGCGGCTTTCTGCTTTGCTTTACACAGCATGTTGCACTCAACTGGTAAGTGCTCACAGGTGCCGGTGTCCCGGGTTCTGGGCCAGCTGTGCAGGAGGGCAGTGGACGGGGTTAGGCTGTAGCGCTCACCTTTGCAGTATCCTGTGCATCTCAGCTCAGCCACCTCGTGGCTCTGTCACCTTGGGCAAGTGATTGAATCCTTCTCAGCCTCAGTTTCTTCACTGTAAATCTAGATACCGGCGTTTTTCTGAGGATGAAAGGAGATGGTTCCTGTGACAGTCTGCTGCCTGGCATCTGGTGAGGGCACAGCCCCTGTTAGTGAGGGGCCGTGGAGAAGGGGGGCAGGGCATCAGGTACCCGGCCCCAAGGAGGGCCCAGCGCAAGGGAGTAGGGAACCTCACCTATGATTAATCCCCACAAAAGCCATGTGAAGTAGGTAGAGCCAGTCCTAGTCACCCTTCCTTCTCGGGAAAGCCAGGGGCCTGCCCCGAATCTCACAGCTGGCAAGTGGCTGACTGGGGCTTGAAGTAGGTCTGCTGCCTGCACTCTTACTCCCCAACCCGGGGAATGGACTTCGGTCCATCTCTGCTGGGGAAAGAGCAGGCAGTCTGTTATGCTGTGCAGGACTTAAGCTGCTACTGGAAGGAACTTTTGGCCATAAATGTGGTTAGAAAAATAGTTGCCATGAGAAGATACCCCTCCCTTAGGGGAGTGGTTCCAGGGCTCCAGGAGGCCCCAGCAAAGCAGAGGGAATAAGAGGCCCTGCAGCCCCACCAGCCCTGGAAGCCTGTGATTCACCCTGTGTGACAACTTTTTAAATGTGTACGTTAACTAATTGGTGGTGCTCTGCCCTATTAAGGAGAGCAAATGGTTAGGTTATGCCTTTTCTGAGACAGAATCAGAGCTTAGATCAGATGCTCTCACAGGAACCCAGAACCGGGACTTTATTTTTAGATCAAATTGGTAAAAGGGTGAAGGTATCTTGTTTCTCTCTCTCTCTCTCTCTCTCTCTCTCTCTCTCTCTCTCTCTCTCTCTCTCTCTCTTTTTTGCTACATATAGATAGAAAACCGGTCCCTTTAATTTTTAACCCATTGTGGGTGTGGTTCTTGTTCTTAGCAGACTGGAGATGAATTCTGCCTTTTCTGCAGAGTCCCATTTTTGTAATCAGACTGTTTAATAGGAAAAATAATACCAGAGTTTAAATAGCCTAAATGGCCTGAGAAATACTCCATAGCCAATCACTTAATTAATCAACTTGGAAATGGAAGTCACTACCCAAAATGTCATCATTTTCTGCACACCTTCTCTTCTAGACCAGGTGCCATGCCAGTCTCTGGGCATTTAGCCCTTTATTAAGGTTCTCCTGAACTCCTGCCATGTTCCAGGAACTTTTCTAGACCCCGGGGATGTAGTGGTTTGCCTAACAGAAAATATTTCTGCTCTCCTGGGCGTGCATTCTACTGGGAGAGATAAATGAGAAAATATCAAATAATGCTAAATGCTACAAAGGAAAATCAGGATGATATGACGGAGGTGGTTTCTTTAGAAAGAGGGGGTTAAGAGGGTTCTTAAGAGACAGGCAGGTTGTGAGTGGCAAGAAGGAGCCAGCCATGCAGTGATCTGGGGAGAGTATTCCAGGCATGGCAAAGGCTCTAAGGCTGAAACCAGCTTTTAGGCACAGGGTCAGAAGGAGGACAGGCCATTGTGGCTGGAGCAGAGCGGGAGAAGGCCAGAGATGAAGGCAGAGAAGGGGGCAGGGGCCAAATCATGTCAGATTTTGTAGGCTGTGGGAGCAGCTTTCCAAGTCACTGGAGAGATTTCAGGCAGGAGAGGGCCATAATGGGTTTCTCATTTTTAAATGACAACTCTGGCTGCCACGTGGAAGAGAGATAACAGGTCCCAGTTAGGAGGCTGCTGCAGGTGTCTAGAGAGGCGAAGAAGATGGAGAGAAGAGGCCACGTGTAGGACATGTTTGGGAGGTAGTCACTGAGACTGATCAGTGGCATGGTTGTAGGAGGTGAGCAGAAGAGGGGAATCAAGGTGGCCTTTGGGTGTCTGGTTTCTGGGCCAAGTGGGTGGTGCTGTCATTTACTGAGATGGAAAAGACTGGATGAACAACAGGTTTTGCAGAATCGAGAATGTCATATTTGAATGTTAAGTGTGAGCTTCCTATTGGGCAAGTGGGAGTGTTAGATCAGCCAGCACTCACACTGTTGGGCACACGGGAGGGGTCAGGCTTGGAGATGTAGACACGAGGTGCAGCCCTGCCCTCAAGGAGCCCAGTCTACTTGTGAAAGCCAAGGTGCCTTCCTTCCCTTCTCTAACCAACGTAGCACTAAGGTGCTGCCCATTTCCCCTCCCACAAGCTCAGGTGTCCTGTGACATTTGCCATTGTTCCAGAATTGACTCATGCATCCACTGAGGGTGTGAGTCTTGAGGGCACAAGACTGGTATGAGGGTGGTTCCAGCTCTGCTCTCTCAGAGGAAGGTGAGCTGGTTGGGCTGTTGCTAGCCTCTGTCATCCCCCAAACTCCATCAGAAAAGGACGTTGGGCTTCTGAATTTATTCTTGGTCTACTCTTCAGTTATGCAAACAATTTAAGTCTCTTGACCTCCCTCGGCCTAGTCTCCTTACATGTGTGATGTGCATAAATGATGCTTTCCTCATGGGAAGTTGTAGGGAAGGCTTGTGATCAACACCTCGTGCATAACAGACATCACAAACATCACAAACGTGATGGCTCCTCTCTCTCTAAGACAATGGTGCCAGC
This sequence comes from Eidolon dupreanum, assembly GCA_028627145.1. Lineage (NCBI taxonomy): Eukaryota > Metazoa > Chordata > Mammalia > Chiroptera > Pteropodidae > Eidolon > Eidolon dupreanum. The sequence goes on from CM053515.1 coordinate 26,550,312, forward strand.
AGTGGTACTTGTGTGACCAAGAATTGGAACAGTTGAACAGTTCTTTCACTTGTTCCACAAAGTGTGTGTTTACCGTCTGCTAAGCACAGGGGGTTGAGAGGTAAACAGACAAAGTCCTGTCCTTGTGAAACTCGAAATCCGTGGTAAACAAATAAATGAGCCAATTTCTGGGCAGTTTCATCCAAGCAGCTGGAGGGTTGCCGGCCTCTTGGAGGAGGCGTCCCTGGCTGCGAGCAGGCAGTGAGATGGGCTGACCGATCTGAGGGCGGGGGGTATGAAATGGCCTCAGAGATTCATCTCTGCAAAGCTGCTGCCTTCTCTCTGCTTATCTGCCAGGGGTTTGGAGGTGATTTCCAGAAGGGTGCCATGGTGCAGGCATGTTCCCCTCTCAACCTGTGCTCTTTGAGGCCATCCCGCTCCCTGATGGCCATACTGTTTCTTACCTGTATGGCTCCACGTGGGACAGGAGGCTGTGGGCTTACCTGGCTTGCTTCTTTAAACCCCCGTTTGGAAGGCTTTGTGGTGGGTTCTCCCCTTCCCCTGTTCCCGCCCTTGCCCCCTCCTCCCTCTCATTGCCCTCATTTCTCTCTGCTGGCTGACATCTTTTAAAAAGACTCTTCAAAGTGAACGCTTGGGGCTCCCCTTCTTCTTATCTTGGTGTCTGACAATATTTTCGTGGAAACTTTTTTTTTTAAGGTGAGTTAATGTGAAAGAGAGTTTTAAACTTTGTCCTACAGGCTCTCCATTTTTGTTCCCCTCTGAAACCTCCTTAAGCTTCTTTTCCCTGAGTCTGTGGGTCTGTCGTTATCTGTTTTTCTTCACTCCCTCTTGATTCCACCTTCCCCTCCTGCATTCCTCCTGGGTTTTCTCTTATCCTTACTTTCTCTCTCCCCAAGCTGGACACCTGAGCTCCTTATCCAGCAGCTGCCAAGGGCTGTTTCCCAGTGAAGGGGCCTCTGGACTCCTGCCACCCCAACCCCTTTGAAGATACCTTTGATAGTGTGGGGATGGCCCCTGGCACACCTGGGACTGCTTTGCCCGCTGGCTGAAGTTGCCCTGATTTCAAAGAAAGCAAATGTTGTCTTTAACTCCACATGGTGGATTTTCTTTGAGAGGAATTTCTTCAGATACTAAGAAAAATGCACCCTCGACATTCAATAATGGAGGGACAGACACTGGTCTGCGAGGCCATGTATTCACCTCCTTCCTCTGGGCACACTGTGTCCAGCCTGCTGTTAATTAATCAATTCCTGTCATCTCTAAGGATTTACTCCCTTCTATAAGGTGCAGTTCCAGGCTTCAGGGGACACTGAAAAAATTCCTGGCAAAGGAAGGTATGATGTGAACCTACAAAAAAGGAAAGCGGAGGGAATGGTGGCTATGCTCATACGTTGTCAGACCTGATTACCACCCCTGATCACCACCGCCTCCCCCACCAGGAATGCTCCTGAGGAGAATGTCATAGGAAGGGGGCGCAGAGTCCTTAGGACTTTGTTGACATTGCATCAACCATCAGTGCATTTGATTAACCATATATCATTAATTAGGCCCTTAAGCAGTTTGTTAGCATTATTTTTCTTCTCTATACACACCAGCCTTCAGCTTTTCCTACCACTATGGCTGCTTTGTAGTGATAAGAACATCATTTTAGGTTATTGCCTTTTCTGACAAAGAAGTCATCTTTCCGGGGACATAGGTGGATGAGTTCTTATAGTCAGTTTTAATTATTGATGAAAAAAAGTGTTTGCATATATGTAGATGTTGCATGTGTATGTATACACAAATACACAATGGATTGTGGTAAGGAAAATTTATATAATTACTGGGAAGTCTGTCAGGATCCTGAGCCTTTCAATGACAATATTTCAAGTTCATTTTACCAGAGGCTAAATATCCATGGAGACATTCGAGGGTCTTTACAGCTTCTATGGCTTGTGCTAAGTCATATCACCAGTCCCCCCACCCCCACTTATTATTTCATCCACTGGCAAGGAGTGGGTAGGGCGCCTTCCTCCAGTTGTTTGGGAGACAGAGGGTCAAAGGAGAGCCTGTTCTGAACCTGTTCAAGATGACCTTGATGGCAAATGCCTAAGAGAATTGGGGACACACTGGCCATTTGTGTGATGAAGAAACACGATTTTTCACCCTCGAAGACAAGTTAAACATCGTTATGAGATTTGCTGGGTGCTTCTCATTTCATAAGCTTATAAAGCAAGATGGCTTGGTGATTTTAATGGTTGTTACCTTAGATTTAATTTAGTCATTAGGAAGATTAGGTAAAAGTTTAATGCTGTTGGCATTCTCCTATGGTTGATATCTGGGTCTGGAAGTCCGTTTCCATGGCACTGGAGTTAGCACTGGTGTAGTCAAAAATAGATGTGCGAAGTGCAAGCCTCCTGCTTTTACTACTATTGCAGATATATTTTAATTTTATTGTGAGTTTTGAACAAATTATGTATTTTCCCCAAAGGTATCACTGCTTATTGCTTGTCACAAACAAGTGTGTGTGTGTGTGTGTGTGTGTGTGTGTATTGAGGTATATCTCCATATACAGATCTAAATCATGGTCATTCAGACAGATGGCCATGGGGTGGATTGATGGTGTGGGAGGGGATGGTTTAGAAGCTTTTTTGAACACATTCTACATGCCAGGTATTCTATGAAGAACTTTATGTGGATTGTCTGTTTTATTATTTGGCAATCCTATGAGATATCCACAATTATTTTTCTGCTTCAAAGATAGAGAAATTGAGGTCAAGAAAAGTTAACTGACTTGTCCAAGATCACACAGCTAGTAAATGATGGAGCTAGGATTGGAACCTGGAGCCTGAGCTCTTAACCACTCTGCTGTATTGACTGACAATAACACTAAATAGAACAACTCAGCAATTCCCAGCAGTGGAGAAACCCAACCATCCCACACAGATATCAATCCCCTAGTGTACATTTCCCTGGCGTAAGTGTTCCCACCCCCTAAGTAGCTTACGTAGAAATTATAGAGATTGAACATTTGCATCTGTAAAGACGCTATCTTTAATTTTCTTGTAAATCATGTTCAGTTCCAATCATATCCCAATTTTGCTCAAAGGCCTTAGTTTCCCCCACTAGCCAGCCTGCCAGTGCTTTTATTGTCATCTCTTGTCCTCTGGTCCCATGTTTTCCCCACAATTTCTGCTTGTCCATACTACTAATTTTTCAGAGCCCACCTTGACACCTCTACTTCCAGCACCTTCATTTTTATAAGCCTTCTTCATGTTTGGTATAGGTAATAATTTCTCTTTATAATGCTCATTTCGATAGTAATTTGTCATGTTTCTCTCTTGTGACATCTAGCACCTTTGTTTTTGTAATCTTATAAGCTCCTAGAGGGCAGAGACTAAATCATAGGCAACTGCAGAATGAGTAGGAGTTAGATTTGCATAGGTGCATGTGTGTGCGTGCATGCATGCGTGCGTGCATGCATGTGTGTGCGTACATTGGGGCATAGTGGGAGCCTATAATGTTTCAGACACAGCATGTGTAAGAAGTGGGTAGTAGCCTTGTCCCTGTCAAGGTACCATTCCTTGGGCGATGCCCTCCCGATGGGGCACACGACATCCCTTCCCCCTCCATGCCTCTCTGTGGACATGTGCTAGACCTGTCTTTGCATTCTGGCTGTCTCCATCATTCACTGGAGGACACAGGCCTGGTGAAGAGCCAGGACTTCCCTGATGCCAAGCCAGGATGGTATTTCTTTCTGTCTAATATGAGCTCCTGGGTATTTAGACCTGCCAATGAGCCAGCTTTGATTGGAATCTCTGATCAAGGTAAATACTCCCTTTTGGGGCAGGGGCTGTCACCCACCTCTGGGATGAATCTTTTCACTTCTGCCTTTCCAATACAGATACCTGAGTCAGACATAAAATGATGGACGAGACTGGGTACCAGGGCGCAATCCCATGTGTCAGGACCACTAACTGCAAAGGACAGCTAGGACATGGTTCAAAAGAGAGTGACAGATTTGATTGTGGAATTGGAAATTAGGGCATGTATGAAAAATAATTAGGAATTGTAGCCTCAGGAAAAGAAGCCTGCAGGGAGACCTAGTAATTGTCTTGAAGCATATGAAAGCCAATTATACCATCGAGTTAGGTCAGCTTGTCTCATCCCCGTGGGGAGGAGACAAGTATGTTTAAACTTGAAGAGGAGGGTTTCAGTAAATGTGGGTTGTTACCTGCTGGCGCGAGCTGTGGTGGAAGCACTTGAATCAGAGTTGGAGAAGGTATTTCCTTTTCTAGAAGAAAAGCCTAGGCAGAAGCCGGGAGCTGGCTTCCATATGGCTCAAGTTTCTTTTTGTTCCCAAGACTTAGTCATCCGGTTTGAAAAGTACCATAATATGTGCCTGAGAGTAATCATGAGATGGCATAATTTGGTTAGGTTAGACACACAAGCTCCTGGATCTCTTAGAGAAAGTTTAGATCTTAGCTCTGCCTCTTACCAGCTGTGTATATTAGGGCCAGTTACTTAACTTCTCTAGGCCTCTATCCCCTTTACTCTAAAATGGTAATAATAATGCATATTTTGTGACATTGTTGTGAGAATTAAATGGTAACAGGTATACATACAACTTAGTAACTACCTAACACATGGTGCTAGATACATGGTAGCTAGATATTTATGACAAGAAATGTTTTCTAGCTTTTACCTTAAACCTGGTTAAGGAAGTTTAATAACTGCACAGATATTTGTTCAATGAGCAGGCTAGAACTTTTAGGACCCCTCAGCTCTGATACATATGCAATTCAAAATAAAAACAATGCTAAACTACAGATAAATGCAAGGAACACCAATATAGTTCTAATGTTTCTTATGACTCTAATCCATGGCTCAGTGGTGTTTAGTTTTTGTTGTTGTTGTTTGTTTGTTTGTTTTTAATATTATAGTCTGATAAAGACATCTTTAGTACTCTAAACCCATGCTCGGTCTGCTGGTTAGATAATCCAGCTGTGCTGATGAGATGGAGCCTAGCTTCGATCTCTGCCTCAACCAACAGTTCTTGAGTGCTTGATCAGGCTGCATCATGGTTGCAGGAAACAGAAGCTAACTCTGTTAACTTACTTACAAAACAGGTGATTTGTTAGAAAGGTGGCAGGAGCTCAAAGAACTGCTGGCATGGGGGTGGACAGTGGTCCAAAACTGAGGGCCCTGCTGAGCGCCATGCACTGGAAATGGTCAAGTCCAGGTACCTTGGCTGTTGTGAATTTGATCTGAGTCACTCCCTGAAGACTTAATGCTCAGGAAAAAGAAATATCTGATACCTTCACTCATAGGCAAGTATCAGTGGAAACGTCATTCCCACTAACACTACACGCAAATGAGACTGGGGGCCAGAAGGAAGGGAGTTAGATATTGGGCAGAAGGACAGATATTCACCATGCCTTTCACCTGCCAGGTCCTGTGCACCACCAGCGTGATAGTCATGGACTTAGCTGGTTTGCGGTCTCCATCGTGTACCTGTCCACGTGTTTTCTTCTCATCTCTATAGGGGGCCTTGAGGTTCCATGAGGGCAGTGACCCCAGTTTATGTGCCTCATATTCCCCAGCATGGTGCTCAGTAAAAGTCTGGTGATTGATTGCATCACTATTTATTGGATTCTGAAGTGACTTTACTTCAGTCAGCACAAACAGATGATGATTGGGTGTCTCTGGGGTAAGGAGTGTATATTAGACATTGGGAGTGTGTAGTTAAGACTAGAAACAGCCCCTTGGCCTCAAAAAAAAATCAGCACATACATCCCTATGACTGCTCGCTAAGTTCCAGCATCAGGTATTGTAGGCCTGGGTCTCTGGTGAAAGGGTTGAAAAATAAAATAAACTCATCCCCTCAATTGCTTTGTTAAATAATGCACAGATGACAGTGCATAAAATATTGATGCACAGAAAGCTTGTCATCCTGCAGGGCAGAGGGCCCTCTAGATAATTGGTTTTTCTACATGGCAACTGAGATAGCTTGGAAATATTGTTCCTATTCCCCTCACCATATCTAGCCCTGTCCATTAATGGAGGATTGGACCCACTTGAGTCTTGTTTTCCAAATCCTCATTATTCTGCCATCACAGAGGCATCAGAATGAGTGGAAGGGTACAGTGAAATATTTGCATTTTCAGCTTGCAGGATGGGGCACTATCTATGGGTTAAGTTTGAGGGACATTCTGATCATCTTTTTCAAAGTCGGTAGAATGTTATTCTGCTTTTTTATTCGTCTGGAAAATTTAGAAATGCCATGGGTTCGTGTTGAAGGCCAGGGCTGTGTTAGAAAAGGGTTTACATGCAATCACCACTGAATTCCTTGAGAAGGCTTTTTTTTTATTTTAACAGAAGTAAAGTATAAAAACCTGTACTGCAAAGGCCAGGTACTCAGGCTGTTCACTGGCCAGGGAGGTGGATTGTCCACGACTTAATATGTGAGACATGCACAACACACCAGCAGCTGCTCTGTTCTCTTAATGGAATTTTAAGTTGCAGTAACCTTTGTAATTGGAGGCACAGAGATAACATATGTTTATTAGAAAGGTGCGGGGGGCGGTCTCGTTGCCCTCTCAGATAGGAATGGCCGTTCTATCTCTAGCGCTAGTCTCTTTGTGGGAGGTGTTAGCCAATGAGTTCAGAGCAGGTCAAGGACCGCTATTGAATGTCTACTGTGTGCTCGCTTGGGGTTTCTTCTCTTGCCTTCATTTTTCTTTTCTTTTTTAATTCTCATTTTTAATTTTTTTTTCCAACAGTTGTTTTAGTCCCAGAATAAGTTAAAGCTCGATGTAAACACAAGCAGCTCTCAACTGCCCTAAACCGATGTGTGGATTTTCCTTTATTCAGCGAACATTTCCAGAGCACTTGTTATGAGCTAGGCTCTGACTCTTCGCATTGCATAGCATTATAGCGTCGCCTGCCTTTTCATGTGGGGGTTTCGAGAACATTGCTTCCCAGTTACGTTCGGCAAACATTTATTGAGTGCCTGCTCTGTAGCAGGCACAGTGAGAGCACAGAGATGAGTAAGATTCATTCTCTGCCCTGGAGGAGCTCACAGTCTGGGAGACAGATTTGCAAAATGATAAATATATGACCATGTGATGCCCCAGGCATGTGACATTGAATGTGGGCTATAGGAGGCTGTCCAGAGACAAGAATTACTGTTGGGAGTGGAGGAGCTGTCCAGAGGAAAAGCAGGGTGTCAGAGCTCACTTGGGTGGTGCCCATGGTCCAGGGAACATCGCCTGCTTATTATTTGAATTCTGTTGCAGGTTCTCTCTGTTAACTCCATGGGACACTCTACCCCCTGGACCCCTAGAACACATACATTTATATCCCTACTATGGTGACAATTCTATGTCTGGTTCCATGTGCATGAGGTGGTGTTAGAGCATCTAGCGCTAAGAGCCTTGTAGCCACCCACCAGGTCTGAATCACAGCTTATTACTCTGTGCACTTAGGGGACTTTTGTAATCTCTCTGAACTTCAGTTTCTTTATCTTTAAATGGTAATAATAATAGCATCTGTATTAGTCAGTGAGGGCTACCATGTTAAAATACCAGGGACTGAATGGCTTGAACAACAGACATTTTCTCACAAACCCAAAGGCTAGAAGTCAGAGATCAAGGTGTCAGCATGGTTGGATTCTGGCAAGAGCCCTCTTCCTGGCTTGTAGACAGGCACCTTCTGTCTATACATTCTGTCCTCACATGGCCACTTTTCTGTGTGCCAATGAGAGAGACAGTGAGCGAGTTCTCTGGAGTCTTTTTTTGGAAAGGCACTAATCCCACCATGAGGCCCCCACCCTCATGACCTCACCTAACT
>CM053515.1:26558241-26603568 GCA_028627145.1 Eidolon dupreanum
TAGTTTTTTCTGTTCGGTGAGATGGGAGAAGTAACTCTTACTTCCAAGACTTCTAGTGAGGTTTAAGTGAGATAACCGATATGAAAATGCCTGTATTTTCTGATATGTAGCAGGTGTTTTCTAAGTGTTGGCTGCATGAGATTCTCACACATTTATCCTTGAAGTGTTCCTAGATCCGGCCAAGTCGGTCAACTTGTGGTCTTAACTTCCAGACAGCTCTGATGAACTACTGCTCTTCATATGGGCTTTCACGACCTAATGGATGTGCACCTGAGTGGATAGCCATTTGACGAGATTCTTGACAGGGATTAAAAAAATATAAACTTAATCTGGTAGAGAAGTAATGACTTAGATCCAATATTCACATATTAAAATGGGTTATCGTGAATGTTCTTGGTTCCATTAACAAAATTTGATCTAGTGGTAAAATTTATGGGGCAGCAAGCAATCTGTCTTGCCTGATGGTGTTCACAAGTGCCAATGAATACTTCATGTAATCTCTCTGCTTTTCAGAGTTTAACAGTGTAGGAACATTCACATTTCAAACAAGGTAGTCCTCACACCAGAGTGTCTTTTTATGGTCTGTGTGAAATGTGTGACTTTGAAATACATGGTCTGCTGACAACTTAAATTTTCTGAGAAGCTATATTGAACAGAAAGACATATAATCTATGTTAATGAAGATAGTTGTTCTATATAGACCTTATGGATCAACTGTGGGTATGCAGTTTAGGCCAAGGTAGAGAAACTGGAAAATGGAGTCGCACATTGGCAGGATGGGCCGCCATGCTGGCCGGTAGGTCTTGGCTCTGAGAGCTTGGAAAGCCTTGATGCCATCCAGCCGAGTCATGGAGAGCACAGGTCTTGGAAACCGACAGACCTGGCTGAGAGTTTCTCTAGCTATATAACCTTGAACTAGTTGTTTCACGTCATTGAACCCAAGTTTTTGCATCTGTAAATGGCGATACCGACACCTACATCACAGGGTTGTCATGATTTAATGAGATGGTGATATAAAGTGCCCAGCACAGTGTCCATGGACATATATCCATGTCCAGGCAATGTTGGCTATTATTGTGATGACTATTACATAACTGAGGAATGCATTAAGTTAATTACTAAGGTAATTACTCGGTAGTGCCATAGTTAGTGACCTATGAAAGTTTCAGAGCCTGAAGCAAAATGTTGCATCATCCTAAAACATCCTTTTTAAAGGTATTTAGGGAGTTTTCCTTTTTATAGGTCTTTGATACCTGGAGAGTATATTAGAGTACAAGACCTACCTTAAACTTTTTATCTTTGGCCTTAGCTTTTCTGCCTTTCCCTGGTGGCCATGCCTGCCACTCTGCACGTGTCACTAGAAAGTAAGTCACATGGCAGCAGGCACTTTTTCTCTCTCATTCATTGCTATGATTCCAGTACCTAAACCAGTGCCTGGCGTATGGTAGATGCTAAGTACATATTTGTTGTTGAATAAATCTATTGCCTTCTAATCTTGAGATTGTGCTTCTGGTTCCCACCTGGGCCAGAAAAGTCTCTTCTTACTTCCCATCTTTGTGAATGAACATAAAGGCCAATGGTAGTTTTGAAGCTCTATTTCCTTTTCTCTCTTCATTTGGATCAGCATGACTGAGTAGATGGAACACGGGGCTGGGGGGATGAGTCTAGCTTTCTAGTGTCATATCTGCAGCTAGTTTGCTTAGGGACTTTGGACCCCCAGTTCCTCAAATGGCCATGAGAAAATTGGCTTATATAATTTCTAGAGTACTCTTCTCATGCAACATGGGATAGATATGCTCTCTGGAGGTTTTTTAGGGACAAAGCCCACTCTCCTGATCCCTCTTTCTTATGCCTCCAGGTCTAGCCAAGCTCACTTACTTCCCATCTCCCATATAGAAATGAATGCAGCATCAAAGAATATTATAAACAGTAGCTCCTCCCAGCACACCTTATATATCTATGCTAGGGCAGCTCGACCTCAAAACTACTGACATTTTGGACCAGATAATTCCTTGTTATGTGGGGCTATCCTATAGATTGTAGAATGTTTAACACCATCCCTGACCTCTAGCCCCAAATGCCAGTGGAATTTCCCACCCCCTCCATCAGTTGTGACAAGTTGATTGTCTCTAGACATTGCCAGATGTCTGAAAGGGTCGAGTGGGGGAGCAAATAATCACTGAACTAAGCACATATTCTTCCCTAGTCTAACTTCAGATGGTATTATAAGTAGATGATTTTCTTAGGAGACTAGGGAAATAGCAATAGTATATTGATCAGAGGCTTCTTTTCCCTTAGGGATGAAGGAAAAGGAAAGAAAAAGAAAACAACTTTCTTACCAGCTCGAAAGTAAAAATATAAAGCTAGTTTAAATGTTGTGCCGGGGCCTTGGATATATACTGAGATAATTCCATGTGCAATATATCACCAAAGATGAGAATAGGGAGTAACAAGTCTTAGATCTCACCCAGACTATGACAGTTATTGGATCTTATTCTTACATCATGGAAATTGGGCAACTGTGGCACTGAATCCTTGATGTAAAAGATAGGCTTTTAAAATTTTCTACCTTACTTACATCTGTGATGTAGGCACATCTTAGAGTTTTTTTTAATATGAAAACAGTTTGGAGAAAACAGCGTTTTCAGCTGTGCCAGAATGCTATAAACAATGTGTTTATTATAAACTAGTTGGTAATATTTTGTCAACAAAGTGTGATACTGGCTGCTCTGAGAGAAGTCGAACATATTTATAAGACAGGTGCTCATGATTTAGTAGGTGACACAAGACAAAATCCAGTAGAAACATAAATCACAATTTAAATCATAATAAATTTATACATAAAAGCAATGATGACTTTATAGCATAAGCAATAATTGCCATCGGAACCGAAAGAAATAGAAGCGTGAGCTCAGGTTGACAGGACAGGTCAGCCTCATCTAGAAAGAGAGTTTAGAGGGTCTAGAGGAACACAGAGTGCCTGAGGTACTTTTTCTAAAGCCTCAGGAGGTTGATTATGATCTAATTAGCTGTATTTGGAGACCGAGAGACAATGTATACTGGACATCAAGTGTCAACTCTAAGTATTTGTTCCAGAGGTGGTCCTATTTTAAGAGGCCCTCACTTGTCACAGTGCCCTCAGGACTCCTGCCAACGCCCTCCCTCTCTAACCTTCCGGGAGGGTTCTGTGTAAATCTCACTACCTGCATTCCAGTGATATACATACATGATGTTTTTCATCTCCAGGAAGCAGCTTTCTGGGGGCTGGGAGGTTGGGGAGGGCCTGCCTACCTAATCACTCCAAGCCTTCAGTGCATCACCTTTCCAGGTGTGGCTACTTTTCACCCAACAAGGACTATTTAATACCCTAAAAGTGTGGTTTCTAACCAAAGACTCCTATGATGTTCTCTAGACACCATGAGCCTGTCTTATTTAAGACTTCTGCAGATAATAGCACCAGAACCTGACTCAGGTATCATGGGAAGATATCCAAGGTCCACAGAGGCTGAGGGAGACTGGAGTACCAAACCCTGGTTTGGGAAAGGGAAAGGACTAAGGGAGCTCCAGAGGGCTAGGCACCAGGAACCACAGGCTAATAATGCCTGATGGCGCCTCTGCCCTGGGGCCCCTCCTTCATGTTGCAGTCACAGGAAGGTCACTGGGATTGAGTGAACCAGGGCAGGGAGAGGAAGGGTAAGCTGGCAGCCATCCTGTATTTTTAGCAGTAAGTGGGCAATTTGAACCACCATCCTGCTGAGCCTGTGCCCGATGAGGAGAGAAGATTCTGTGTCAGGAAGCAGGGTGTGTTAGGAAGGGGGATTGAAGGCAGACGTACCCTCAGGGTCCCTGGCATCACAAACATGCACATAAAATTTTAGGTGCAGGTTTTAGAGTCTCTGAAGGCTTCCCCCAGAAATTCTAAAGGAATTTCTGTTCATTCATATCATTTCACACGGTAGTGCCCAGGGAATGGGTTCATATGAACTGTGGTATTGAGAGGATATTAATTGCATACCAAGCAATTAACAGAAACCTCTGCAGAGAGGAAAGTCATGTGGAAGACGTCCTCCTCTGCCACTTTAGGATACATGATAGTGGCAGCCCTGCCCCAGGGAAAATGGGGGGAAAGAGGTCCTTTGTTGCCCCCTTGTCATAGAGTCACCTCTGGGCTCTCACAGCACTTAAGACTGATGTGCAGGATAGCCAAAACTCTAAGAAAAACATTAGAATAAAGCCTTTTATGAGGGGAAAATTCTCCAAGGCAGAGGATTGCTAAATTAATCACACGGGTGTAAAAATTCAAAGGAAGGATAATTAGTCTGGTGATACCAAAAAAATAGTTATAAGTGTTGTTTACCAAACACTGAAGTACCGTGGACTGAAAACTGCTTTTAAACTAAAGAAAACTAAGCCTTTTGGAACATTCCATCCAATTGTCTTGGGAGTCTTTGCTAAGGGAAGGAAGTATAGAATTTGAATGGTGTGGTTGTTTATGAAAAAAAGGTGTATTCTTATAGAGCTATGGGTGGTACAAACACAAGTGCCTTTGGGAGAAAGGAAGGGACTGAGCACAGCAGAACATACAGGGGAAGAGAAGAAGATGGGAAAACAAAGAGGCAGCCGAGTGAGAATGCAAGCCCCAGTGTGGCCAGCTCATCCAATTAGAAATAATCCAGAAATGTATACTGGATTTTTATATGATATGCTCTTATTTTTTTATTGCTCACAACTTAAACCTTTAAAAGCCCTGTTTGGGTTGGTCAGAGTGCACTTGTGGGGCTGTGCTTTGTGGCCTCTAGTCCAGAATGGCTCTGGATCCAGTTGTGTCAAAATTCTTGCTCTGTCCCTTCTAGTTCTAGGTGCTTGACAAGTTCCTCACCCTCTCTTTACAAGATCCTCTGTTATCTTGGCTGTAAAACAAGCCTGATGGTAACACCTGTGTCCTAGGGTTTCTGTAAGGGGTCCATGAGATCAGGTATCTGGCAGCTCTCATGGGCCTGTAAATGCCACAAGCATAGGGACAGGCCCTCTCTTGTTCAACACCCGAAACGATGCCTGGCACATAATAGGGCTCAGTGACGATCTGTGCTTAACAAATAGATGAATTATTGGATGTCAAACTACTTTAGAGTAAATTCTGTTCTCCTATTGATTTCCTTTTTGAAGTCAAGGGAGCGGGTTGCTAAGGAGACGTGTTCCCATAAGGAATTATCCCCTAAGAGATGACTATGAAAACTGTCAGTGAGGGAAGAGATAGGTTGAGATGGTATTTATGACCCCGGAAGCGTATGGTAGCAGGTGGCTGCTGAGCACATGAGACCACATCCAACGTCACTTCATTCTTGCAACAACACTTGGTGGTGGTTCTGCCACAGGCCCTCCTCGCTTCTCAGAATGTAAAGTCACTTCTCCTGCCTCCCCACAAATGTAGTCCAGGGGTCCCTTACTCTGTGGTTCTGGGAATTCCTACTCTCTCAGATGTCATACTCCATTTGTTAATGGGATTGCCTGAAACAGTAGTGAACTTAATCTGAAATTGTCTAATGGTCGAGTTGCAATTTAGTAATGAGTTAAAAATTAGTGGGCTACTGCATCAGTCTGAGTTCAGAATCCTGGGTTTGGGCTTGGCTTCCAATGAGGGCAACCTATTGGGAAGGAGCTAGATGACCCAGCAGGCCTGCCTTTGTGATGGGGGCTTTGAATTAGCATCAAGGGCTTCTTGCTCTTGTTGATTGGACAGGACCCACAAAGAGATCAAACAGAGTTTTTGTCAGAGGAAGGAACATACCAGGAAGATTTGTTGTCCATTTAAAAAACAATTGGGCATGAAATGGATACTGTTTGGATTACACAGAAGCACATCCTCTCATTAGCTTTTCAGGATCACAAAAAGCCTGATGGCTGCTTTAGCCTCAGCCTGTGAGATCCAGAGCCAAAAATCTCTGTTACACATTTGCATAGGAAAGCAGTATTTATAAAAAAGGGGATCTCCTTTATTTCATTGCTTTTCTTCTCCTTTCGCTCTGTTCTGTACATTTTGGAGTGCCACGTATCAGTTTCCAGCTTGAACTCACTGAGTGAAGAGGGCAAACCATCCCCGTGTTGGTGGCCTGGGCGATGATGGAGGATGAGTGGAGGGAACAGGTTTCTGATGCAGGGCGTGGCAAAGGTGGAGTCCAGGCTGATTGGGGGTGGGGGGGCAGTGATGGGGGACAGTTACTGGATGGGTTGCCACAGAGAACAAGACCATGCTGGGAGCAACGGCAGCTCACTGGAGGTCTCCTGGGAAGTCGAGATTGGGGGCAGGATGATGTCTGTACCTTGGCTTGAGGATGACCTGGTGGAGAAACCTAGAGAAGAAATGGGGTCCAGTGTGGACCGGGGCAACTGTAAGGAATGTTTAAGGGGAATCTTGTTGGAAAGAGCGATCCTAACATTCACTGCCTACTTGCTAAGATCAGTGTTTAGCATTTGACACATTGTCTCAGCCATTCCTCCTAATTAGCATGTGAGGGAGATATTAACACTCCCCTTTACAGCTCAGAGAGGCTGCATAACTTGGCCGAAGTCACACAGCACCCAAGGATCTGAGCTCAGGTGTGGAACTAGATCTGCCTGGGGCACAAAGTTCATGCTCCTTTGGCCTTTGCACATAATCCATGTCATGCATATTGGTGATTTGCTTACGTGAACAAAGACAATGCCCAGAAACCCTGAGATCTGGATTCTTCCCAGCCTGCTCACCTTTAGCTTTGGCAGCCTGAGCAACAGCTAGTCAGGACCCCTGTGGTGAAGCAGAGTCCCTGGGCTGTCATGGAATGATGCTGGTCGTGAACATGAATCCCAGTCTGGAGCAAGGCCAGCACGTAGTTGTACCTCAGTTAGACCTCAGCATGTTGATAAGATGTCTGGGGGCTCAGTGCTCTAAGAGTACACCTCTGAGAATTGATCTTTCTAGAGATAAGTCCTGGTCCTACCCTAGCTGTGTGTCCTTGGAAAAGTAATACAATCTATCGAGACTTGTCCCTTTATCTAACACTTCAGGGTCAGTTCTCACCTTGGGACCTTTGCAGTTTCTCTCCTGGAATGCTTCTCAAATGATTTTCAAAAGAACATCTTACTTCTTGTCTTAAAGACCTCCTCGGAGAGGTCTCCTCCGACTACTCAATCCAGTGTGACTACTCAGAAGCTCTCTTGCTTCACTCCTTTAAGATTAGCTACTTAGCTCTTATTCCTATCTTGTTTTCTCCTTACCTCCCTCCCTTCTTCATTTCTTTTTTCTTCTCCCTCTTTCCTTCCTTCCTTCCTTCCCCTCTTCCCTCTCTCCCTTCCTTTCTTGCTATCTCTCTACTAGAATGTCATTTTCTAAAGAGAAGGGACTTCTTTTGTCTTACCCATCTCTGAATGCCCAGTGCTTATAATAGTACTTGGCATGTAAAATTGGTTTCATAAATGTTTGCTGAATCGATGGGTTAAAGTCTTTCTTATGTTAAATATGAATGTGTTGGTTTGGAGGCAGATGCTCCAGGGGGCTCATCTAGCTCTGAATCTGTGTGACCTAGAAATCTCAACTTGAAACATTTATCCAAAGATGCTCCTTGCACAGACAGTTTATTCAACATTAACTGAACACATCCCTTGGAGCAGACACATGTCAGGGGGCTTGGGGTACAGAAATGATGAACCAGACTTGGTCCCTGGCTTCTCAGAGCAGGATAGAGTAGTGATTAAACCTGTGGGCTGGAGGCCATTTACATACTCATTCAACAACGGTTATTGAGCCCTGTGATATTCCAGACACTGTTTAGGTGACACGCATGCAGTGGTGAGGAGCACAGATACTGTCACTGGTCATCTAAAGTTTCTCCTGGATTTTAAGAGGCTTGGTGTCACATCCCAGCTTTGCCACTTATTAGTTGCATGATCATTGGCAAGTTCACTTTTTTCCCCTCCTCTTTCAAGTAGAGATAATGTTGGCCTCATAAGGTGATTATAAGAATGGAATGGTTCTTCATATTGGACACTGCGGTCTAGACCCTGGAGATGTGAAAACAGTTGTTTGAGGGTTTGTAGTTGTCTGATGTAACCAAAGATAGGATAAATATTGGAGGATGAGGAAAATCGAGGCTGGGAATGGGAACTAAATTCTGTAAGGGAAGTTTGATGCCAGACTGGAAGACAGAGTCACGAAGTGCATGCTCACATCCTCTCCCTCTCCCTCTCCCCCCTCCCCCTCCCCCTCCCTCTCTCTCAAGAGAATCCGTAACTTTAACAAAACAAGAACATCAATCCCTCTTCTTCAGTAAAAATTTTGTAGCCATTGTAGTATTTGAAGATGACTCCCTCCCTGGTCTGTCTTACCTTCTGGGCACTCAGTATTTATTGCTAAAATAATGAAAATGAAAGATTTACTCCTTGTGTTTATTCCACATTTGTTTTAGGAAACCTGATAGGTATTTGCCCACTATTTATTGTTGCATCTGTCTTCCACATGCAGGTAAAACCTGATTTATATTTTATATTAACACTCTAAGCCTCATCTCATGGTAATATAAGGGAGGTAATTGGCCATCGAGTGGCACACTGGTGAAGAGACAGGAAAGAGAGCTGGTGCTGGGCAAGGTTAAAATTGTGAATTGCTCAGCTTATTTTGATAAATGTGGAAAAGTATTTTAGCAATGATTGAACAGTGCGGGACACAAAAGAACAGGAACAATAAGAATACATGAGACTTAAATGATACGGCATTTATTGAAACCTTCAGTGGGAGATGCAACCATTCTTCTCTCAGCTTGAGATGGTTTCTAATAGCTAAGAAGGTATCCCCAAGAAACCCCAGGTCCAATCAGCATTAACTTTGTCATGATTGCTTTAATATTATCAGTTAGGAATGGAATTTAATAACCTTGGGAATCATCCCAAGGAAGCGGAAATGAACCTGCCCTAATTGGAGAAAGAAAGGACTTGGGAAAGAATAGTCTCCAGTTACCCATTTAAAAATCCAGAGGCAAATGTTTTTGAAAAATTAGCAGTGGGAGGGATGAAAGAAATAACAGTTTTAATTTCGATATTCATACCTGGGGAGCCATAAATACTTTGTAACTCGTTTGTAAACCTCATCCAAAACTTGGCACATTGAAGGCTCTTAGAAAAAGCTTTGGATTATGCAAGGTCAGTTTTCTGCAAAATCCTGGGACCTTTCAGCAGTGGGGCTGAGGTCCCAGGGAACAGGTGGCATGGGGATTCTCTTCCAGGGGCGCAGGATACATTTTTGATTAACTAGCTTTAACTGGAGCTGTGTTCTGGTTCTGCAAGAATGAACAATTTGCTTATGAAGGTTCTTTGTATGTACTTTTCAGTGCTATTGATTTTCCAGTACCCTGGAGAGCTCTCCACTTCATTGTATGACCCTTTATATTTGGTAAACACTTTCAACACCTCTCAAACTTCTCTACCTATGGGTAAGTGTAAATAAGAACAAACACCTACTCCGAGGTTCCAGGAGCAGAACCCACTGTGAGAACAGACATTTTTGAAGTCTATTTTAGACAAGTTTATATGAATTTTGCATTCTATTGCATAGTAGACTAGTGATTACTTTAATATTTAAAAAAAGTTTTAAATGACCTACTATCCAGTAAAATAGGTGCTGCAGCAAGATCCATGGTAGATTTATATTCACCTTTGCCCACCACAGTCTGAGAAATAAGGATTAGGTTAGATTGTGGAGAACAGGAAGAAGAGACGTGGCTGGAGAAGATCCCCATGGGGTGGGACGGCCGACAGCCCCTTCTTCCGCTGACTTCTGGCCTTGTCAGAGTGGTGGCCAGTGAATGGGCCCATGTTACCTCACTAGAGCATTTCACTGAGGTTCCATCCCTCAGGGTGCCACACTGGAAGTGACAGTTTCATCAAGGCTCTGCGAGATTGTTTGAGCATCCCTGTCTCTAATATGGGGCAGACTTTCCCTGCAAACTTCATTATTCTAGTTTCACTTAACACTTGCCCCTGCCAAGCTCTGTAGGACAGGGCAGAAAGCAGTCAGATGGATAGCCTCAGGCTGAGGATCAGAAAGCACCAAGCTTGGACACCAAACCTGCCTTGGAAAACCCTGCCTGTCAGTTTGTCCCCAACATAACACATGTTACTCAAGCCTTTGTCTTCCTGTCCCAACAGTATTTGCCAGATTCTTTTTACTTATTCTCTTTTTTTCCCTAGCCTTTTACCAATGGTGCCTGAATGTATGTAGGCCCTTAAGATATCTTAACATTCACACTCTGTGACTCTCCAATAGAGACTTTTCAAGCCCCAAGACATTTTCTCAGAAAAAAAGAGTATGACCATGTAGGTTTATGTATATGGCTTTGTTGTGTGTTCTTAGCACTCAGAATTGGGCACAGAGAGTGGGGTAATTCTTCATTTCCAGACCTTATAATCTCTGAAATGAGACAAGGCAGAGCATGACTCTACATAAAGTATATGAAGTTCTTAGCTGCCATATGGTGGTTTCTGCAGTGATGTAGATCTACTTAATGAGCAAAAGTTGTGTGGGCAAAGTGGACCCCGAGCTCGATATTCAAAAAGAAACTTCCATGTTTCTTCTTTCAGAGATAAGCCTACCACTTGAGACTAGAAAGGCTGAACAGCATCATAGCTCCAGGATCTTGAGTCTCTGAAATGTGCAGGGTTCCTTGTGTACTTCCACTTTCTGTATTTGGGGAGCAAGCTAAAAGTAGCTGGTGAGAGTGATGAGGATGATAGCTGAGCACATAACATGAGCCGGGCGCTGTGCTAGGCAACTTTCATGCATTATTATCTGATCAGTTCCTTACAACAGTCCAGTGAAGTAGACCTGTTTGTCTGCAACTGGGTTGTGAGGAGTTAAATAACCTATCAAGATTATATCAGCAGAAAGTGGCATGGCTGTGTCTTTCCTCCCACACCCACATCTCTCCGATCTAGTCCCTTGGGTCCTTTACTTCTAGGTGCACTTAATATTTTTTATTTTTTTGAAATTTGTAAAGTTTCTTGAGTTTCCCCATTCTTACATGGTCAACAGCTGTGGCTGCTGAATAATGACTGCATCATGCTCATTGACACCAAAGGAGTTAGTTCTCCAGGTGCCTTTGGTCTGGAAGAAGCTCTGTTTCATAGTAATTTTAATTGCGTCAAATAGAAGCACAGTTACAGAAGATGGACTTTCTGATCTACAACACTCTTTTGAGTATTCCTTTTCTCCTGGAAATATTTTATTTTTATTGTGCTTTTTATGTTCTCTTGTTCTCCTAGGTTATAGAACTGGTTCTTATGTATTTTAAGTAATTCTCTCTATCCTTCATTCAGAAATGTCTTATGAATAATTTCTGTCAATTACAATGAAATAGAACACAGGTACCTTTGCTGTTATAACATTTTAATAAATTCTGACCATTTTGATGAATGAGAAGTTTCAGACATATCTCTGTGGGTGGTGTCCTGTCCGCATTTTCAGGTCCTGTTGTTCGTACTGCTCCAACCCAGCCCATGTCGGCACCAGGCATGTGTATCTCTCCATCAGTGATGAGGCCCATATGTATGCTTCACAAAACCCTTCACAGAAGGAACCACAAGGGTTACCTGGTCCATTTTTGAGTGTTGTTTTTTAAGTCATGGAGAGACTTAAGTTCACTGGGCGTCTGGATTGCCTTGAAAAGAAACTGACTCTTGGATATGTTAGAAAAGTAATATAAGCTCATTGAAATATCCAACAATCTGGCTTTGAGTTTAGATAGTGCAGTGTTTTCTTCACAGTAAGTTCTTTCTGCGATCCTATGGGTGACATGATTCTTGGGGAAAGTGACAGAGGGGTTCAGTGTGCTGCTGCTTGGCACTGTAGCCATCACCTTTATCCCACTTGTATGCCATTTTCATAACTGGCCAAGTGGCTGCAAGCATCAGCTTCGATGTGAGACCTGCACAGATTGAAATCTAGACTTACCAGCTGTGCGACCACAGACAAGTTACTTAATATCCCTGTGTCAATTTCATCATTGGTAAATTAATCATTAATCAGTTTCCTTATTGGTAAATTAATCATTAATTGATCAGTTTCCTCGCTGGTAAATTAAAATAGTACATTATTCTATAGGTTGATGGATGTCACTGTCTCCCTTGTCATCCCCCTAATTAAATGATGCCTTATATAAGAAAATGTTTTCTCCTTCCTTTTCCACTCCTCTCCTTTTCCCTCCTCTCCCCCATCCCACTTTTCAAGGGAAATTGCTTTCTTGGTGAAAACATGGAGTGAGACTTCTTGTCTTCATCATCCCAGAGCAGCTGGGGAACAGGGAAGCGTGAGAAGACAGCTTTGAGAAGCAGGGATTGGCTGGCCAAGCTAATATAATTTCGTGGCCTGTGATTTTATAGAGCATAGCCCCACAGCCATGCCACTCTTGTAGACCTCTCTTCAAGCATTCTTTTCTAATGATCAGACATATAAATTAGCCATGTTGGACTTACCAGTGGTTGCTTATAATGTCATGTTTTGCACATGAGCAGAAGAGACAAAGCTCTTCTTAGCTACTGCCTTTAGCTCCAGCCAGGCATGGGACATCTTTTAATTCCTGTATCTCAGAGATAAATGCTAAACTCTCTCAAGGCCAGACACTGGCTCTTGTGCCTAGTGATGGCCATGACTTGTCATTGTCTCCCTGCTGCAGAGAAGATTCTCCAAAGAACAGGAGACTAATAATTCTAGACTAGTCAGCGTTAGGCAGCACTGTTATTGGCCTGGGGGCATAGGGAGTCTGAATTAATTTACAGGGTATTGCAAGGGTAGCTCTGGGAGCTAGAGGACACACAGGAGGAACTGAGGGCCCAGGTGTGTGAGTCGGGGGAGATCGAGGCTGATGCTTCTTTTCAAGGGCAGCACAATAGGAAAGAGAAAGGACATCTTTGGAAATAGACAGACCTGGTTTTGAGTACTGACTTTGCCATTAGCTGTGGTGTCAAGAAGTGAGTTTGCCATTTCAAATCTGTTTTCTCATCTTTAACTTGCTGTTTCATTTAATGTATCATAAACATCTACCTATCTTAGTATATGTAGACCTACTTTCTCCTTTACAACAGCTGGATAATATTCTGTAAATGGGTGTCTTATAGTTAAGATAACCATTTCCCTATAGATGGTGGTGTGGACTGAACGTGTTAAAGTCTTAACCCTCACTGTGGCTGTATTTGGAGACAGGGCCTCTACAGAAGTAATCGAGGTTAAGTGAGATCATAAGGGAGGGGTCTTGATCTGATAGGATAGGTGTCCCTATAAAAAGAGACATCAGAGAGTGAGCTTGCTCTCCAGGTGTACCTAGAAAAGGCCGTGTAAGGACACAGAGAGAAGGTGGCTGTCTGAGAGCCAGAAAGAGAGCTCTCGTTAGAAACTGACCATGTTGCTACCCTGATCTCAGCCTTCCAGCCTCGAGAACTGTGAGAAAATAAATTTCTGTTTTTCAAGCCCCCTAGTTCATGGTATTTTGTTATGGCAGCCTGAGCAGACTGATACAGATGGATATTCAAGTTGTTATAATTTTCCCTTGTTACAGACCACTAAGATGCACATTTTTGCTAAATACATTCACTTGTACGGTCATAGGATATTTCTTTGTCCCTTCTCTTTTATTATTAAAATTTTTATATATACCAAAAGGTTGAAGGAATATTATCATAAACTGCCACATACCCACCCAACTGTGTCTAACAGTTATCATTTTAAAACATGGTTGAAAAATTACACTCTAAAAAAGCCTGTTAATAGCTGATACCTCCCAAAACACACACAAATTAAGAGAGAGAAAGCTTTTAGTTTTTACACAGAAAGAAATGAGTGTTCAGGCCCTTGGTGTGAATGGAATGAAAAGGTCTCTTCCAGGAGGGGTATCATTGGTCAGATGCATTATTTTATCCTCTGTCCCTTTGTCCTTGTCTGTCCCGTATCTCTGCCCACTTTCTCCCTCTTTGGGCACACATATTCAGCCATCTGTGTCACTTAACTGTGTCTCCTTAGCTGTATGGCCAATAGGCCCCTTTGTTCAACCTCAGAGACCTAACTACGCCAACTCCTTGACTTGAAAGCTGAGAAAGATGACAGAAGCTTTCCATGCTGACATTCTTTCTGGTTCTAGCAAAATACTATGGGTGAAATCTTCTATTTTGTATTCTGTGAGACTCTGTCACAATCCCCTATGGAGGGTAGGGTGGGGGAAGCAAGTTGCATGCATGGGTTACCATGGGGACAGACAAGCTGTAATGTTTGGGATTTTAGCTTGACGAGGTTTTAGCAGTTTGGAGTAATTTCATTGTCAATCATCCATTAAGTCACTCCTAATGAATTACTGGGAGTATCTTTGCTCTTCAGATGTACATTGGATAAGCATGATTCAGGCAGAGAGCAATGGTAAAAGCAGTAAGACAACAAACCATCATTAATTTGTCAACTTTTTGCAAATTGAGTGGCCTTTTTTCTGAGGAGGTTTCCAGGAGTCACCGGAGTGGACCACAACTTGACATGGCTGTTTTAGACTAAGTCTTTGCTTATCAGCCACACCAGGTAGGCTTGTTGCCTCCCAGAATCCTATGAGACTTAATGTCCCCAGGGACGGGGAGCGTGGAGGTTCCTCAGAGGCGGAAAGGGAGCTCTGAGAGTTGACCAGGGCACCTCCACCCTGACACCTTCTTTCACTTGGAGACTGAGGGTGTGTAGCACATCTGTTTTTATCAAAGTGCCACTTTCCACATAAAATGTGTGTAAAGGGTTCTCTCTTGCTACCCCCTTCCACCAATTTGAGCACAAGAGGGTGTGCCAAGACCACGAGGTTCTACCATGTTTGTCGCCACTTTGGAACTTGGAGGCCTCACTGGTTTCTAAGGCCCTCCATGACGATGCTGCCACCCGCTCTGGTGTCCTCACACACCACCCCTGCTCCAGCCTGATGAAATGCTCTGGTTCCCCAAACTTGCTGTAATTTCTCTTACTTCTGAAAAGGGAGCTTCTTTTTATCTAAAATATTCTTCCTTATCCTGTTATGTGGGTGAAACCCACTTTTCCGTAGATGTCAATCTCTCCGGGAAGTCTCATCTGAGCCCCTGAAGGGCTGGGTGAGATGCCTCGCATCTCCCATAATGTGCAGAACTTACCCTCCGTAAGTTCTCCTGTCTCCTCTATTGAGCTGTGACTTCCCAGAGGGCAGGCATGACTTTTTGCTCTCTCTAGAGGTGCTGACCTCCAGCTTGCAAAAATGGGCTTGCAAAGAGAGGATTCTCTGCAAGTATCAATGGATAAAAACAAGCATGTGTAACTCCCCCAGGTGATTCTCAGGGATCTTTTGAGCAAGCCACAAAATGGATCCTCTGCTTATCAGCATCTTTGAAGTGGTACCCTCCTCTGCTGTTACAGCTGTTATGATCCTTTGCCTGTGAGCCCATAAGATGTGCCCAAGGACAGCGAAAAGGCTTGATTCAGGATTTTAAAATCAATGTAGCTAATTAAAAAATAACTCAAACCAAAAACAAGTTCAGAAACAATTAAGACAATTAAAATATCACTACCTTAATTGAGATCAAACAGTGAGCTTAAAAAATACAATTAATTTAAAAAACTTATGTAACCTATAATTAAGCTTTTGGAGTCATTGTTTTTCAGTTCAACAAATCTCTTTTTAAATCAATTCACTCTTTGAAAAGAGTTTTTGTAAAAATTATTTAAAAATTAATTGGAAATATATCACGTGCCAGTTGACACTTGATTTCTTTTTGTGCATGGGCAGGAAATATGAAATTAACCTCCTGTGGGTATCTGCTCTGTGCTAGGCGCATTATCCTGTGTGAGTCCACCCAAGTCCCGCATGTATTAAGACAGAAGAGGTAGAGGGGACACAGGACTTGGCTATCTTATGGGGATTGCCACATTCCATCACCAAGCATGTGTTTGGAGAGAACAACTTGGAGCGTAGTCTCCAGAAATCATTAGCAACTTGACAAGGAAGCTTCTAACCCTGGTCAGGGTTATCACTAACACTCAACCTTTCTCTCTCTCCTTTCCTCCTCACCTGTACAGTTTTCCTGCACCTTACTGTAAAGCTTCTCAAATGCCACTTATTATTCAGATGTTTTATCATTCCCTTTAGAAAATGGAGCCAAACAACCCTGTTCAAAACAGGTGCTGGGTGCCTTTCACCAGTGTCACCATGAGTCTTGGAACTGCTAGGAAAAGTGTATTTCAGAGGCCACATTTAAATGGAAATACACACTCCTTTACCATCCATATCCCCTTTTAATTCCTATGTTGCTGTTTTTCAAAAACAAGATGCGTCCTGGTGATTAAATAAACGCTGACAGCTTAATTTGTTACTGTTTTGTTGTTCTGTGAAGTTCATTTAAATAATTCGCATACATGTTTGAAGTATTCAGTCCCTAGTAATTAATTTTTAGCCGACTTGATTTCTATATGCAAATTGTTAGGAAAGTATGTGTATAGAGTTAAATAACTGATGATTTTTATTTATTAGTGTTTTTGGTTGGAGTTTTTCTTTGTTTGTTTTAGATATGTCAGCTTCAGGCATGGAGGAGGGGTGATCTATAATATTCGCTTAATGGTAGGGTGATAGATGGCAAAGTTGCAGAAATAAAATTGACCAGATGTCTGGTCACTTGACTCAGTTGAGGGAATTGCTACATTCTGAGGCAGTAGGCAGAGGGCGCACTTGCCCAAGGCTGGGTACCCCATTTTTGGGGGAACACTGAGACTACTGTTTGAGGAACATTGGGACAGTCCTGTATGGCCCCATTGAGGCAACACCAGGCTCTCTGGCTGCCCCTTACTTTTACCCCTTAAAATTCATTCTGCACAGAAGGCTCTATACTTGGAGTGAGAGGGGGCCCACAGTCAACTTTTTAAAAGATCCTAGGTGATTCTCATGCTGCTGGCTTTCGGTGGTAAGGAGTTTGGGTTCTGGAGTCAACCCACTGGGTGTCAGGTACCCTCTACCCCACTCACCAGCGGCCTTAAGACCTTTGTAGAATGGGCAATGGGCATGTGAACAGAAGCTACCTCCTTGGGTGGTTGTGAGAATACAGTAACCTAGTTAGAGAGCTTAGTTCACTGCCTGCATGTTGGAAGCCCTGGGTAAGTGTTACCATTGTTCTTGTTATTATGGAACCTCGTTAGTCACTTTGGGAATAAAATACAGACAACAAAAACTAACAAACACCTAAGAGGTCTTTTCTAAGCACTTACAAATATTAGCTCATTTAATCCTCATGACAGCCAAAAGCCATAGTAGATACTCTTATTACCCCATTTAACAGAAGAGGCAATTGAAGTGCAGAAAAGTTGGTAAACAGTGAAGCCAGACTTCGAACTCAGCAACACTCGGCTGAGAGCCTGTGCTCTTCCAACTATGCTCAGCTGACTTACTTGCCTTGAAATTGCATTGCACATGGAGGCCATTCCGGTTGCGGTGTGCACTTTGCTTGTTTGTAAAGTTGACTGCAGAAACAAAAAGAAGCTTTTTTTTTTTTTTTTTTTTTTTTAAATATGACCATAAAGCTTATCATGTAGTACCACAGATTTTGACACCCATCACTCTAGGCCAGTCTGTTGGTCTCCATATCTGAGTTCCACTTCAGTGAAAATCCCAGGGATTCTGTGGCCCTTAGCACCTATCAGAGCAATGCCTCTCAGTTGGCACCTGTGGCCAGGGTGGCCAGTTGTTTGGTCCCAAGTTTCTTGAGATCTGTATATGTCTTCATCCTGCGGTAGCTGAAAAGTGTGAGAAGGCAGTGAGGAACTGGCACAGTCATCAATAGTGGTCATCTGATCATCAATCTTCATTGTGGGCTCACTTTTGCGTGAGTCTTGGAAAGCAAATCAAAGTTGGTTGGACTGCTGCCTGGGTTGGGGTGGGGAATGGTGCACAAGGAGAAGGTCACTGGCCTGAGATGCACCAGCCTCCTGGCTTCTCCTGTGGGTGTCCCCAAGACCAAGAGAGTTCCATCTGGGACCAGGAAGTTCTGGGTGCAAGTTACCTGGAGGTTCAGCCTCAGAGGACTCTGAGGGCAGACACAGGCCCCCTGCATCTTCCTACAAGAGGAAGCCCTCAACTAAGGAACTCCGAGTGAACACTCTCTCTGGGGCTCGAATCAGCCTCTCTTGTCTTGCAGCCATTTCCTTTTGCTAAGCCGTGGCAGCCAGGTACATCCCCTGGGAAATAGTCTCTGCCAGGTGACTCCACTGGGGCACCAACCAGGACCCCAGTGTTACTGTTGACCTGACTGAGAATGCAGATTTATAGTGGCCAAAGCTGCTGCAGTGGGGGAAGCCGCCTGGAGCTCTTCAAACAACAGAAATGCCTTTGGATGGTCGTGTTCGAGTCCATTGGGATGGTCCTGGCAGCTGTATGAGGAAAATGAGGCTGAGATTCTGAGTCTGGGGCTGAAAAAGTGATGACTTCCACTAAGAGCAGAGAGTCATGAGGGACAAAGGGCCCAGTGGTGGAGGGGACGATGGCACATCTCATAGCAGTTTTGCTGTCCCTGCTCTGGATGCCGATTTGTTTAACCAAATGTTTGCATGGGGAAGACATGGGAAAACATCACCGCCCTGGCTGTGGTGAGCAGTTATGAAAGATCCACCACCTAACAGGCTTCAGGCCGCAGGGCGGGGAGGTGGCTCCATTGCTTTTGTTTTGCAGAGAATCCCCTGTGGCCCCTTCTGTGTGTGATGAGCTTGGCCGCCTAAGCATGTGGAACACTGATGAGCCCAGGGCCTGCCGCTCTGTCTGCTCTAGGAAACATTGCAATATATTTACTGCTGCCCTTGGAGACCCCTTCTCGAGTGACTTGGTTGAATCAACTTTCCCCCCTCTCATTATTCGCACGCAAAGAGCACATTTCCTAGTCAGATGGAATATCTCATGAGGCCCAGACTTGCCTCCCTTCATTGGAGTATGCTGGCTGCCCAGCCGGGGTGCTTTTTCTCTCTTTGCTTTTTCAAAATCCTGCCCATCCTTCAAGATCCAATTCACACATTAATGCTTCATTAATCCTTGCCCCAGATATTGATTTCTATTTTTTTCTCCAGCTCTGTTATCACTTTATATGCCCGTCATGACCCTTATCTGATTCTCCCTAGCACAATAAATATTTATGGGTAGGCTTTTTTTTTCCCTTCTGAATTGTATTGTAACTCTGTGTGGCACAAAACTATCTTGCACATCCTGAAGTTCTTCGCAAAATTTAAAATAGGCTTATTTATGCACATTGTCCGTGTAGATTGAACTAAAGCCAAAGAAACTCTGTCCTCAAAGACTTTTTATATTATAGGAAGTAAGTAAAACTAGGCACAGATGAAGTCATAAAAAGCAATAGCAGACAAATAACCAAAGAGAGAAAAGTAGCTCTTGGTCCTTGGAGCATAGAAGATTCTAAAGGATTTTAAAAGTAATTCCCACCGAAGATGAAGGTACTGAAACTCCCCATGGCACAAAGGAATCACTATCCTGATGCTGAAGAAAAACATGGGTAGTAGACACAGAATTCCCCTGGTTTGGGTTTTCACAGCAATCTCCACCAGCCTAAGAAAACAAAGCAGAGTGCAAACACATGGTCTGTTTACTTCCCACTTGTCTGTTTGAGTAGAAATAGGAATTAATTTTTCCCTGGTGATCCTAACCACCCTCTTGTTCTTTTTGCCTCAGCCCTGGACCCATCCAAAGACCCCTGCCTGAAGGTGAAGTGCAGCCCTCACAAGGTGTGTGTGACCCAGGACTACCAGA
The DNA here is from genome assembly GCA_028627145.1 of Eidolon dupreanum. Classification (NCBI taxonomy): domain Eukaryota; kingdom Metazoa; phylum Chordata; class Mammalia; order Chiroptera; family Pteropodidae; genus Eidolon; species Eidolon dupreanum. The sequence continues at coordinate 26,578,047 of CM053515.1, forward strand.
CTGCTCTGTGTGTCAGCCGCAAGCACCTGCTCCCCCGGTAAGGCAGGAGGCTGGGAGGTGTTCTCCAGATGGTGAATCTGAGAGTACCCCACATCTGAGTGGGACAGCAGGCAGAGGGAGGGCAGATGTTTATGTCACCATTTTTTAATGGTTCTTGATGCCCGTATTCCTGCCATGCTGTTCAAACCCAGATTTACAAAGAATGTCAATATCTTTATTTCCTTTAAATCAACTTTATTTGACCCTGAGCAGAGGAACAGAAAATCCTTTCTTGGTCATTATTGGAACTGTTTCTCTTCCTGGGGTGACCCTAGGATACAGGAAGCTTCTGGCTAAGAAAACAGCGGTGAAACTTCAGTCTCCTGGTTGCCACTGATGTCCTCACTGTGGACATCCTTCGAGGTCCCTTGAGGCCCGAGGACTATCTGCTTCCATGACCATGTAGGACTTGGGTATCTCTGCTAGGCCGGGGGCCCTGGTTTGGGATCCCGCCACCTCCGGACCACCACACCAACATTCCTCCTGGGAACATGTCTTGCTCTTTCCTTAGGAAGCACCTGGTCTCCCTACACTTTTTGAGGGTCCTTAAATCCTTTGCCTCTTACCCCTCACTCACTCCCAGCATTATCATTAGGAGTCTACAAATGACAGAATGAGCCTGGATTTCAGGCTACTTCTGCCTTCAGTCCTGCAAAAATATTCAAAGCAAGAAAGCAGACACAGAAACACAATAAGTGGGCTTTCTTTAAGAATGGGGTTGGATGAGGTAGAGGTGGGAGAAAGGTGCCTCTTCTACCCCTCTCCTTGTACTGCTTGGACAGTGGAGAGGTAGAGCAGTGGGTATTGGAGTTGTGACACCTGGTGATACCTGGTTCTGGATTCAGCAACTTGCTCTGCCATTCACCTGCATCACCTTAGGCAAAGAAAGCAGCCTTTCTGAAAATCGATTCCCACTGAGATCCGCCTCCCTATAACTTTTGCTCCTTAGTAGCAGTTTGGCCCTGGAACCCTGCAGAATGTTGTCCTGTCCCATTCCTTAGTTCTTGAAGGCTCAGCAATGCTGACCCCTTTGGCTGTTTCTCTTGGGGTATGTTTTAATTATCCTCAATCTTCTAAGTCAAGGGTCCCCAACCCCTGGGCCATGAACTGGGTACCGGTCCATGGCCTGTTAGGAACCCAGCTGCACAGCAAGAGGTGAGCAGCAGGCAAGTGAGCAAAGAAGCTTCATTTGCATTTGCAGCTACTCCCCAGAGCTAGCATCACTGCCTCAGCTCCACCTCAGATCATCAGGCATTAGATTCTCATAGGAGCACTGGTCCTGGGTGCCAAAAAGGTCTGGGACCGCTGTGGTTCCTAAGTGGTTTCCTTTGAGCAGAATCCCCGCCCCTCTGCCTCTACAAACATGCTACCTGTAGCAACAGTCCTAGCCTCTGTGCTCACCTAAAAATAGTCAGCCTTTGTCTCTGTAAGACTGAGATGTGAGTTATTATAACCTGCTTTTCTCTTTCCCAGACAGGAGTGCTCCCCCTGGAAGTAAAGACAGATCTCACCCCCAAAACTCTAGCATTGTTCCAGGCATTGAGCTCAGCACTTGCATCCTTGAATTTTTCCAGCCATTTTGTCAAATTGATATTTATTTTTTGTCTCCACACTAAAGATGAGAGAACTGAGGCAAAGAGAGGTATTAGTAATTTGCTTGTATATCTAGAAAATGGCAGCCATGATTCATATCCAGGACTGTGTAGATCCAAAGTTTACCATGTGTTGGCCTCTTCATTTGACCTGTCCTTGTCTATCCATTTATTCATTGTCATTCAATAAAAGGGCATTGAGTACCACTGTGTGCCAGGTTTATGTCAGGCACCAAGGCTAGAGAGGTAAACAAGAGACCCTATTCCCAGTCTCAAGGAAAAGCAAGTTCATTGCAGAGTGGAATGTAAAAAATAATTTTTTTTATATTATAAATTCTTTGTAAAGCATACATATTCTGAGAAAACTATCCTACATTCTCCTGCCACCCTTGATTTCTTCCTTCTCTGGAGGAGCGAGGCTAAGGCCTCTTTTGCTGCACATACCCGAATACCCTTTGGAATAGAGCTCTAGGTTATTTAGCCATCTGGTTGTGTGTGTGTGTGTGTGTGTGTGTGTGTGTGTGTGTGTGTGTGTGTGTAATGCAGAGCGTCCATTGTCTGTTTTCTCTAGAATACAGCCTTTTCTGGAAGTGCCAGATAAGAGATTTTTAGTTTTAAGCTCAAATCTGTTTGAGATGGAGGCAGCAAACTCATTGGTATTCAGGCCAATCCAGATGTAAATGGTGTTTTTCTGGGCATGCCATGTTTCTGTGTTGGAAGCACCAGCACCTTTTTGCTTGTGTTGAAAGTGTAATCCTCATCTCCTGGTGACCACAAAATTGCAGTGTCTCAAAGCATAGATTTGAAAATGAGACCAATCTGAGCTCCATTCCGAGGTTATGTGACCTTGGCAAATTACTATCCAAATCTGTGCTTCCTCATCTGTAAAATGGATTTTTCTATTGCCTCTTCTATTTGCTGGAGTACATTCTCTAGTAATTCTTACAGAGAAGGTTTATGGGTAGTAAATTTTACAAATCCTTGCATAGGATATTTTGTGTGTATGTTTGTGTGAGAGTTCAATTAGATAAAGGTGTGTAAAGTACATAGTCTAGTACCATATAATTACAGCTCTCTTCTAATTACTAAAGCAGGTAATTGTTCTTATTGTCTGATTCATTTTGGAAGGTCATCCAGGAAGCCCCAAAGTTGCATGCTCCCAAAAGAAAGGAGCTCGCTCCAGGTGCCCTGGCTCCCTCCCAGTCTGCCCTTGCAGCTCCTGCCTGGGGAAGCCTGTGAGGTTTAGTGTGAAGGTCACAGTGTCATTTCTGCTGTCCACTTGCTTTGTGACTCACAGCAGGTAAGGACCAAGAAGGTGACTGCATTTCCGATAATAGTGTCCCTTGGTTCATTGGAAAAGCAAGTCCAAAGAAGAGGCTGATTGATGAAGTATGCCACTCCTTTCTTAGGATTGCAATGGTGTTGGCTGCAGTTGGGGGTCCAGCCTCCCTCCCCTCCCTCTCAGAGTCTGAATTACTCAGCTCATCATATCAGCCAAGTGCATCCTCTTCTTAGGGTCTTGGACACCTTCCCAGATGAAACATCTGTCCTTCCACATTATACTTCAGGGGTCCCCTCTGACCAGGGAGACCATGTTGACAATTCCACATATTCATCAGTCAGGGAAGTAATCTATCTCTCTGTGAAACATCTGTAGGCAATTCCATGAGCCAATCTGGCCTCTGCAGCAGCTCAAGAGGCAAATCCTGCCTGTCAGGCAGGCAGGAGGGGACACACGTAGAGAGGCGGCTGGGCCAGCCTTGGGCTGATTATGAGGCTGCAGACTTAGGCTGTCTTTGCAAGCAGACTGAGATAGGACAGTGAGCACATCAACCAGAGAATTTCATTAGCTTTCCTTGCTCGTGCAGATTGAGTGGAGAAGCCAGCGGTTTGATGTATACATCTGTGACTGCAGAGTTCAGGGCAAGCAATTTTGGTAGGGGTCCAAGCGGGGCAACCAGCCCTCCCCCTGCTGGAATTCTTTTCCTTTATTAGGGTAGTTTTGGGGTGTGAGTTTGTATTTGGTTTATTCTAGAGGCTTCAGGTAAACTAACATTCTTTTTGGAGAATTTTCTTTGGAAATTCTTTGTTTCATCTCTTCTGGCTGTTAAGCTTGGGAAAAGGAGAATTCTTAGTAGTGTATTTGCCTTTCTGGTTTTCCACACAGGTCATTTATACACACTAAAGAGCAGTGTGAAGGCAGCATGGGATCAGGAAGCCTTCTCTTAAGTGACTTTTAAAATATATTGTATTTTTTATAATGGTACTTGTTACTTTTTATAGAAAACATTGACAATATAGACAAGTAAAAAGAAACAAGAAATAGGCAATGGTCATATAATCTAAAAAGAGGAATTAAAACATTACAGAATATTTCTTTCCATTCTTCTAGTCACAGATATTGTTTATTGGTTTATTTTTGTCAAAAACTTGATTATTGATGATGCCTATACTGTATATAAAAGTTTACATTGGCCTTTTCTCAGTTAATATTTATAAATGAGTATTTTATGATTCTACAAACCCTTTATATATTTAAATTTTAATGCTGTGTAACATACTATACAAAAAAATAACTTGAAATGGATCATATACCTAAATATAAGAGCCAAAACTATAAAACTTTTGGAAGAAAACAAGAGTAGCAACCTTGGGTGTGACAAAGACTTCTCAAATAGGACATAAAAAACATGAACTATAAATGCCAAAAAAAAAAAAAAAATCACCTCAACAAGTTGGATTTCATCAAAATTAAAAACTTTGACCTTCAAAAAACACTGCTATGAAAATGAAAAAAGCCACACTGGGAGAAAATATTTGCCAAACATATATCTGACAAAAGATTTGTATCTAGAATGTGCAATGAAAGCATATGTCTATACAAAGACTCACTCACGAATGTTCATAACAGCTTTACTGGCAATAGCAAAAAGCTGTAAACAACCCAAATATCAATAAACAGATGAATGGATAAACTATGGTATATCCAGTAGAATAGAATACTACTCAGCAATAAAAGAAGTAAGCTATTGATACATGCAACAGCATAGATGAATTTCACAAGTATGCTGAGTGAGAGAAGACCAAAAAAAGAAGAGTATATACTATATGATTTCCATTTATAAGAAATTCTAAATAATGCAAGCTAATTTATGGTGACAGTAAGTCTCTCATTGGTTGTCTGGGGGAGCAGATGGATGAAATGCCTGAGCAATCGCTAAGGCTTGATAATGGAAAATGGATCCTCAGGGAAAAGAGACAGTTAAGGCAAACTCTGGCCTTAGATGCCAAAGATCCTCCTGGCAAATGGGTTTGTTTGAGGAGGAAGAGTTTTTAATACAGCAATGTGTTATTATTCTTCCTGATTTGTTTTAAAAATATTCTCTTAGGCTTTAAAGAAAATACCCTGTAAGGGCCAGAAGGATGGACAGAGAGTCATACCACCTGCAGAGGACTCTGCAGTCAGGGACTGGCTGCCATCAGGACGGCTGGTTCTGATTTATTGTTCTGGGTAGGTGAGAGATGGGGAAGGGCAGGGGCTTCTCCCTACAGAGCGCTGAACATTGATTTTACCTTTCTGTTGCCATTGATTTTTATTTGGAGAATGGAAAATTGAAGCATTTGTTGTAAGCTTTCCAGACAAGCCATATTCTCAGATTCTGCAAGTGCATTGTGAGGAGGAAGAAAGGCATGCACCCTTGCAAGCCTTCGGGGAGCAGTGGTAACTAATCTGGTTTTAAATAAGGAGCCTACTGTTCAATGGGCTAGGCCTTTCTAACGCAGTGACCCTTTATCTCCACTTCCTAATTATCTGGAATAACAACGAATTCTCTGCAGCAGCAAAGAATTCAGATTCAGTGGAGGCTCCTAGAGTAGTAGACCAATCTGAGTGCTTTCTATCTTTTATGTGAACTTGAAAAAAAGAATCAAAGTGTTTGAGGTCAGAGAGAAGTACATCACAGAATGTGCCTCAAATACCAAACTCTCAGAGGATATTTGAAAGGATGATGGTTATTTCATCTCAGTTTTGTTTTACAACAAAGACTGCCTTCCGCTATAGGGGCTTTGAATGGGTTGATTATACATCCACATATCTCTCTCGGTTTGGAAGACAAATGGCTACGTGGAAGGTGGGTGATTCCTAGGTGCCTGGATGGCTTTCTGGTGCTTCACAACTCGAGGCATTGGCAATTACTCAAGTGTGATCATGCCAACATCCCCCAGTATGATTTTATATTTACGTAGGTCACACCTGTTCTCCAGGGGGCCCATGCATTGCCTTGTGTTCTGTTTCAGCCTTGGGGGATCTTCATTTGTCACATTCTGGGTCTGGGTAGGGTGGTAATGAGGGCTTGGTGCTATTTCTAGGCTGTCTGTGGAATTAAAGCTGAATTTTGGGTTGGGGACCACTTCCGAATCAGTCACCTTTATAAAAAGAAAAAGCACTACGGTCTGTTTTGCAAAGACCTGCTACTGGGCACTGTGAAGAACAAAGGGAGAGTAGTTAGTTCAAGGGATGCCATTAACTGACCACCTACTCTGTTAGGCACGCATGGCAGAAGGGATCTTGCTGACTTCTCCCAACAGTCAGTTAGGTCTGTATTATGATCCCCATTTTTCAGATGGGACTATTGAGGGTTTAAAAGTAACTGCCTTGATTGCACAGGGCCAGGAAGGGGCAGATTTAGAATCAGAATGGAAGAATGCCATACGGCCTCCTCTGCTGCAGTCATGGGTGTGAGCTCTTAACTGGCTGGTACAAGTTCCCTGCAGTGCTGAAGCCCACCAGCCACCAGCCAATCTGCTCCTAGTCCAAGAGGCACCAACTAGGCACAGGCCTTGGCTCTTCTCTCCCAATGCCCGCTCCTTACAGAGAGATCAGTGGGGGCCTACATGTTAAACCTATTGCCTCTTTTCTGTGCCACAAGCAATACTGGGTTTGTTTTTCCTCTCTGCGTTTGTTTTTAAAAAGCAACGCTTCAAACTATATGTCACTTAAACATAGTGATATTTAATAACTTTAAACAACAGCTTTTTTTTTTTTTTTTTAAACAACTGAATACTGTATGTCTCTGCCTACAAGGACCCAGCTACTACTGGGGCCTTCACTGAGCAAGATTTCTTAACTCAAGCAAGCCAGTTATCTTCTCTTTGTTTTTTGTTTTTTGTTTTTGTTTTTGTTTTTCTGAGCCTGAGGGTATTGATTAGACAATCTTGATGACAACACTAGCAGAGAGTAAAAAGCAATTCATAATGGAGATGTGAATAATTGGGTGGAATTTCTAGTCCCTTGGAGCAGGGGGGATGGAGAGGCAGATCTTATGTTGTGAGGCAAATTGACTAGGCAAGTTTTATAAATGCATTAAAAAAATACATCAATCATGACTGCCAGTAAAATTTGCCAGACCCACATCGTGTTCTTCCTTATTTTTTGTTGTTGTTGTTTTTGGTTTTTGGTTTTGTTTTAAACCACATGAGGTCTCCCAGTAAGTCTAATGGCCTGGCTGGCCCATTTCTGGGTGTGGCTTGAACGGACAGAGCCTCTGCCCTATTGGAGCCCTCCCCCAGCACCGTCCACTGGGCTGTCATCTCCCTCTCCCAGGCTGCCCTGCTAAGGAAGTCCTTCTACCAGATGGGGCAGTTACTATTTCCAGTGGGCCTCAAAGCACTGAATTGTTTTTGTTTGTTTGTTTGTGTTTTTTAGACATGTCCTATCTATAGGAGATTGAATTATTTTGTTTTATGGTAGAATTCCCAGTGTGTGCCTGTGCCCAGATGACAAGTTGCTGGAAAGTGAGAAAGCCAAGTGTCTGTGAAGCTGGACATGGCAGTTTCTAGGGCACAGACTAACTTAGCAGTGCCCTCCCACTTCCTCCTTCCATCTCTGTTGAAAAGCATGAAGTGCCCTGCTCTGCTCTGTGATTCTGCCTACAATGACAGACAGGGCTGCATTGTTCTGTTTATTGGTGTCTGTGCACATTGAGGAATGTCTATTTCAGGCATCAGATTTAAGTTGATTAGTGGAGGTTGAGGTGGGTGTGCCGGTTTGAAGAGATAATCACTAGGTGTACTTTCCACCCGGGCTCCGGGCGGCTGGGTGGCACGCAGGTGTAAATCATTATATTAGCACATCCGCCTCTAAACACCAAGAAACAGACAAGCTCAAGCCCCCCTGCAGCTCACTGAAGACTTGAAGGTGCCCGCATATTCTGGAAGCACTTTATAGTATCTAGGTGTCCAAGTGAAGCAACGCATGTGTGGCACCTCACAAAACACATCCTCCTCTTATTCAAAAGTGATCATATTGAATTTCCCCACTTTCACTAACTTGTTTTAATTTTCTGAAACCTCTTTCCTTTGCTTTTGTTATTAATTAATCTACTGTGGCCTGCTTTGCTGCTCTGCCTAAACTCGTTAAGATCCCAACTCTCAGATTTTCAGTTTAGACATTTTATATCTGATTAATTCAACCAACGAACCGTGAAAGACACTCTTTATGGGTACCAGACACCACAGTAGGGCCCATCTGGGGCATTGACTATGTGGGTTCTGGGGCCAGAAAATGGACTCGGGATGATTTAGATAGGCATCCAAGGCTATCTTTAGAAGTACTTTTGTTTTAAATAGAATGTTCTCAAGCTAATGTTCTGTCTTTAATGTTCCTCGCAGAGAGAATGGGCAGGAGGGCAAGGTCTTCCATGCAGAGGGACAGAAGAGATGAAAGTTAATTAGTTCGGGGACCTTGGTACCTTTCCAAGGCACTCTCTTAAATGCTCTTTTCACAGGCATACACTGAAAGGGACGTGGCTCTGTTAATGAGTAGTGAAAGTCCCCTCTTCCGGCCTACCTTGGCCATGATCCTGCCACAGCTGGAGATACTGGTGTGTCATGCTTCCCACTTACCTGATGGGAGGGAGGAGGCCCTGGATCAAACCACCCAGAGCAATGAAGAATTCCCAGATGAAGACAAAGGGGCAGGGCTCCCCTCTGGCCTGGAACTAGAGTCCTTTTCTTGGCAGATGTCAGGGGAGGTTATCTGTGAATATGGTGATGGCGATGAAGGCTTTTTGAGCTTGAGTCCCTCCTGTCATTTTGGCAGGACTAGCTCTCAGAAATCAATTCACATACACCAATGATGATGGGTTAAAGGTCATTAATTCAGATTCTACTTCGTTGGCATCTGAAAATTTCTTTCTTTCGCAAATATTTATGGTGTTTTCCATTTGCTATGCACTGCTGTGTGTTTTGAATTCTGATATGATTGGACATGGTATACCCTTGTGGAGATTAAAGTTTATTGGAAAAGACAGATAAAAAGAAATTAAGCATATAATAAATTATGATAAGCATTAGGCAGGATAAGAGCAGGGTGCCAAAAGGAAGCATCACTTTAGGTTGGGTGAATGGGGGAGACCTCTAGGGGAGGTGAAAGGTGATAGGTGCTGGGTGGGAAGAGTCGGGACCAATGTTCTGAGAGGAGGGGACATCCTTTGCAAAACTTGAATCAGGGAAGGGGAAGGGACTCGGTGTCCTCAAGGAAGTGAGAGGAGAAGCCTGTGCCGCAGGAACAGTGACTGAGGGCCTTGGCTGCATGAGGCTGGAGAGGGAGGCGAAGTCAGAAGAGCCTTGAAGGCCATGGGGCAGATTTGCCTCTCAGGCCATTTGTGAAGGGACATCTTGTGTGGCTTTAAGTGGGAGAGTGACAGAATCGTGTGGTTTAGGATGGACTGAATTTTCTTGAATAATTGTTCTTTAAACCAGATTGTGTGCTGTGTGGAAGAAGCTGAAGTTTGTGTGTGTGTGTGTGTGTGTGTGTGTGTGTGTGTGTGTGAGAGAGAGAGAGAGAGAGAGAGAGAGAGAGAGATATGCATGTGCTCACGTGAAGATCCTGAAGATCTCTTCATTGAAGTTTATAGCCTAATAGAAGAGAGCAGGGACACAAATGTACATAATCTAAGCTGGAAAATAAAAAATTTCATGAAGTAAGTTTCTAAGAGGAGAGAAACCATTTGTGGCTCCGTTGAGGTTGGGACATAAGAGGAAAGCAGAGAAGGGGCAGCAATCATTAACTAGTGGTTTAAGAACATGTGAGGACACTCTGGTTCAGACACATTATGACTTGCTCAGTACTGCACAGCCTTATGGGGCAGAGACAGGGGACCTGAGCAAGACTGCCCCAAAGCCCATCTTCTGTTTAAGAGCCACATGCCCTCCAAACACTTTCCTGAACTAACTACCCGTTTCCATATCAAATGATGACTTTAAAACCCACATTGTGGCATTGTGATAAGGAAAGCAGTAAGCATAGTGCTGGTACATAGTAGGTGCTTAATAAAGTTAGTCTCCTGTCGGAGCCTCTAGTTCCCAAAGGAACAATTAGATGGGGGAGCAATCCTTGCCAGCCTCAGTGGCTCAGACTTGCATGCGCTCACAGATGCAAAGGACCTGTTATTTTCAGTGTTCTGGGCAGTGTGAGTTGTCGTGATCAGTAAGTTCCCTACTGGCAGAGTGCACATTCCCCTCCTTGTTATGCTTATCCACTTACTTGTAATGTCCAGATCCCCTCTGGGATGCGAGCTCAGGTCTTGGCACACTGTAGGGATTCACAACATATTGATAGATGAATGAGTCAGTTAAGTCAGGGAGGAGCTGTCGTTGCAGGTCCAGGCTGACATTGTTAGCTGGGAGCTGATAGGTCAGCCAGGCACAAAGCAGCACTCTGAGTAAGGGTCAGGGCTGTTTATATCAGAGGGCAGAGGTGTATCCCATTTCCTTTTGTTTTCTGCATGGAACCTACCACATTCCTGGACACCCAGAAAATGCTGAGAAAGTGCCTGTGAAACTCCATGGGGAAACCGGAGGAAACATATCAGTTTGGTGGGAAAGTAGCTCTTTTCTTAGGACAGAGCAACGTGCTCCAGACTCTGCACTCCTCCCCACCCTGGTGACTGCTTCTTTGGGCCCTTGTCTCTGCCATCCTCTCTCTGTACTAAGTGACTAGGTCCGCTCTCTGGGGCCACAGGCTTGGCCTTGGTGGTGATAAGACATCATTCGTCTCATTGAGCCCTTGAGTCTCTCAAAGCTGGAGGTCTGAGTGCTGCAGAATGGCCTTTGAATCTTCTTTAAGGAAGGAAAAAGGAAAGGGACACATACTGGGCACCTGCTCTGCTGACTGTCAGAGCAGGGCATGCCCACCACTCCCCCAAGGCCCCTCTGATCCTGGCCTAAATCCATCCTCCTGCTTCATCCAGGAGGCTTGCAGGCTCCAAATGCCTTCTCTCTGAGCTCTGACTTCTCTGCCCCTTGGCCCATGGGACTTGCCCTTTTTGTCCTTCAGAATAAGACAGGATAGGACTGTCTACAGCCCATGTTGCCTGCTCAGCTAGGAGGAAGCCTGGGAAGGTAGCAGACAGCACTCTTATGGGCCCATCTTCTCTGTCCCAAGGCGAAGCCGGTGTAGAGGGGCTGGGCAATGAGCTGCCCACCCCCTGAGAGGGTCTTCTGTTGGCCACTTCTACACATCGGTCCAGGTTCTGCTCTGGAATAGCACCGGGACACGCTGGTTTACTGTCCCCTGAGGAGACACATTCTGATCATCTGGTCTGTACATGAGAGGGGTGGTGTTGGAGCTGGCCTTTGGGAAAGGGTGGGAGGGCACTGGCAAGAAAAGATAAGTGTTGGAGAAAACAGAGGGCAATGGCATTAGCCTTAGTTCTTGGCCACCCATCCAGAAAATTCTCCAGTACTGAAGGCCCCACAGGCAAGCAGGAGCTTATCTGGGCTCCAGCTTCTCTCCTTCAACACTGACCATGAAGAAAACTTTAAGAGCAGGAAAAGAGTCATGTTGCTGATGTGGCAGTACCTGCCTTTGGTGAATGGCGCAGTGTCGAGGGTTTGTGGATGTTGGCGTTCAGCTGGATCTCCTTGAAAGCCATGTTTCTGTCAGCTCCCTGCCTGTCTCTCGGCCTGTATTGACAAAAGCAGTGTCCCTGATGCTGTCTACCCACTTTTTCATTTTGCTAACTTGTTTTTCCTTAGATCGTGTGTAGCCCTGCCAGAACAGAGTGCTTTGCTGCTGGTGACTAGAAAACAACTATGAGTATTTTTTCTCTCATACACCATCCCATAATAATTAATTGCACCCCGAGAATGCAAGCACATGTTTTCTAAGACTGTAGCAGCAGAGCCTTGGTGGAAATGCACGTGTTAGCATTCACCCTTGTGTGCGCACCCGAGCTTACACACATTTAGCTGGAAGCTGTGTTAGCAAAACCCTCAGTTCTGGCCCCTCCTGTGAAGAGGCAGGATTGTGGATGATCAGGGAGGCCAGGTGAAATTCTCTGTCTTGGGCTTGCTTGCTTATCATTTGATTTTTTTTTTTCCAATTAGCACGTCCATTGCTAAAGATTTCCTCTAAGGTCTCGAGGCTAGAAAGGGACTTTCTTTTCTTGGGCCAGCAGACAAAGATTAAATGAGTAATCAAACAGGGATGCTGAAGGTCAATGGGTAATAGTAACAATGTCTTTTCTGCCCCTTTTAGGAAGAAATGGATTTTTAAAGCAGAGTGCACAGCTATCCATTATCCTAAGGGAATAAAGAAAGCTCAACTGTTTACTTACATTTCCCTAATAGCTCGCTATTACACTGCTGGCTTGGCACTTTTCCTTAACAAAGCAGAATTCTAGTTGGGGTGTGCATAGGTGTGTGTGCACGTGTGCAAACTGTTTTTGCATGTAGGCCCCGGCGGCCATGCTCATTAAACAAGCTGAACTTTGAATTAAAACCCTATTGTCTGCCTCAGAGTCCCGTGGTGCTTTCGGCTGTGCTCTGTCACTCTCATAATGGAAGGTGACTGCAGAAGCAGTCTCCAACCAGTTAGTGGAATTTGCATAATCACATCAGCCTGCTAATCTTCATGAGCTGGTCAGGGAACACTGAGGGCATTGTGAGTTTAGCCCGGAAGTAGGTTTGACTGGGGTCCCTGGACATATATATTTCATTTCAAGTGGAAGGAAACCTGGATTCAAGTAATGGCCAAAAATGTGTGCGGTACCAGAGATCCGGCTTTGTGATCCAGCAGGTTCCTTTTCTTCTTGTCCTTTGCCCATTGGCCACACGATTGCTTGGACATTCTCAGATGTACAACGGTCTGGGGAAGTCCTGAAATTAACAGCCAACTTCTTGCCATGTAGGGATTTTCTTGCATATGTGAGTAGTCTGTGAGAATCTCTAGTGTCTCAAGATGTGAATGAGAACAAAACAGTTCAGGCAGCACCTACCCTGAACAGATTCAACCATTCAGAGTGATGTGATCGTTATGCTTAACAGTAACCACTATATGCAATGTATGTTACAGCAAGTGCATTAAATATGCCACTAACACTCTCTTTGCCCAATTTCTGGCATATAGTAGGTGCTTAATAAGTGTTTGTTGATAAAGTAAAGATTATCTCTAGCATCCTAACCACATTCGAATTATTTATACCTACAGTTTTAGTAGCTTTGTTTAAACAGATTCTTGAAATATAGTAATGTGGAAATTTGGTTCAAATTGGTCGACCTGACTCCTTGATCTTCACTGAAAATTCTAAGGACTGGTCAGAGAGCTCCTCCTTTTCAGCCTTCCTACCTGCACCTGGGAGGCCTTTCTTTTATGCCAACCACTCTGGCTTCTTTAAATACTACTGGAGAAGTGGGGGACTGGCAGACAGGTGTGGTTTAGGCAACATGCATCTCTTTCAAAATTCTGAAAATAGGTTTCTTTTTTAACTTTTGAATAAATGAAATCAGTATGTGGCCGTGAGACAGTCGCATGGGGGAGACACACGGAGTGACGGAGCAGAGGTTCCCTTTCTCACACCCTTGGTCCTGCCTCACCGAGGGTGCCTTCCACGTTAGGTGTGTGCCACCTTAATCATTTTCAATTCATTTACACAGGCACATACAGTGATTCTGGAATCTCTCATCCAGCACTTGAATCTTCTCATCTGTGAAAAGTAGGTGCTTTCCCTGAAGCCTTGGCCATTATACAGCTTAGGTAAAAGACAGTCACAGAGGCTCAAGTTGAAATGAACCACAGTCCAGAGGGTGCTGTTCACATATACCTGTAGAGATGTTCATGCTTTTAGAACTGGATCTATATCAGACACATACCTTTTTTGGTGGCCCTGATTCTGCTTGAAAACTTTAAAAATATATACTTTTCTTTTGAGTTTGAAGTTGCTTTAGAAACCTGGCTTGGTGATGGTTTAGAAGCATGTCTGATGATTCCCTGCTTATTCTTGGACCTTCTTGTCTTTTCTGATGTGTTTAGCCTGAACCTGGAATGCATCATGAATCTCACCCTCTTTACCTGGGCCAAGTCAGGTAGGGGGAAGCCACACAAAGGTGCTGGCTTTCCTGTGGTCGATATGCCAGCTTGAATCAGTGGATCGGTGGGTGCTGCAGTCTGATGACTAGAAGCCCACCTTGTGGATGTAGATCCTCCCATCCCCACAGGTCTGTTTTGCTCATGAAGTCTCCCTGACTCACTCCCCAGCATAGCTTCCTATGTTCCGTCATAATTTTTCTCCCTCTTGGGGCTGTTGGGATGAGTAAATGAGACAATTAGTGTAAAGGGCTTAAAACCATGCCTGGAGCAGGCTTCAAAATGTTATTATTGGTGGTAGTAACAATTTAGGAGCAGCAGATAGTTAAGTCCTCAATAAAAGTTTAGCTGCTATATTATTATTATTATTATTAATTTATCCTTTTAAACTTCAAGCTTCTCAAGACAGTATGTCATACACCATCTGAGTACCCCGAAGCACTTAGGACACTCCTAGGCACTGCAGGGGGAATGAGTTCTCTTTTTACGCTTCTCTCATAAATGTCTGTTTATTAGGAAAATTGGACTCTGGACAGAATCTTGTGTCTGGGACTTTCTTCATTTGAAAAGGAAAGAGAGTCACAAGCCTATAGATACCAGTATGGAGAATGTCTCACGTGGGAGCCTGTCTCTCTCATCAAAGCAGCTTTGGTAAATGACAGAGGCCATTATGGTCTTCCTGTGTAATTTTATGACTTAGTATAATGACTCAAATAACCCTAACAACAGAGGAATTACAGCATCGCTTTACATGACAGATTATCCCAATGGTTAACATGTTTTTCATTTCAATTAACATTCATTATTTTGTCTCTGGTTCAAAAGAGCCACATGTGAACTATCTGAGTATCCTCTATCCTTGTTTTAGAAGCAATTACTTCTGATTTTCCAAGCAAATTCAATCTTGTTTTTGAATGGGTAGTTCGATATTAACAGGAGAATAAAATTCATATAATGCTGGCTGCCAGCAGATAAACACTGTGAATACTGGAAAGGGTTCTTCTTGGGTGTGTTCTCCATGCCTCTGAGCTGACAGGTCTACCTTAGAGACTTAGAGATCAGGTGGGAAAACAAAGGCAGGACAGAAGAGAAGATCCTGGGATGGGGATTGATTATATAAGCCTTAGTTTTTTCCTCCTGTAAATGGGGGTGATAATAGCATCTACCATCAGAGGGTCATTGTGTGTGAGGAATCAGGGAGATGTGTTTAGGGCACTTAGACTGGCATGTACTGATCACACAAGACAATTGGAATGCTGCTGCTATTATTATCTGAAATTGTTCTACTCTTTCACCAGCTGTTCATATGCAGAGTAAAACAATTCTAGCTAAAGTTATGTGAACCTGTTAGAATGCACAATGTATTAAATAAAATGAAAGGCCCCTCCCTGTTCAATAACTGAAAGAAAATGAGTTAACAATTCTATATATACTCTTAGCAGCCCCCACCCCCACTGCATCATTAAAATATTTTTGACACAGATTGTTAAATTTTATCCTGTGGGAGGAAATTCACATCTGCATATGTATTTATTGCTGAAAAAAGTACTTTGGACATCTCTGTGAGTCCTGACTGTGGCCTTACTCTGCTCATGGTCAGGTGAAATACTGAGTCACAACCGATGTCATCAAAGACTCTCTCAGTTTCGGCTGGGGAAGATCTGGGACTTGCTTTGATGGGTAAGGGGAGGGAGATCTGCTTGAGGAGGACCTCGTGGAGAGCAAGAGCAGGAAACATTGATGTGTGGAGTTGAAGGTTACCATTGACCTGTCCAGGAACTAGGACAGGAACACCTTGGGAAGAGCAATCATGATCTAGTCAGTCTTGCCTGTGCCTGTTGTCACCTTCTAAGGGTGTGTGTACAGTTCAGTCTGCTACCAATGGTGAGTTGCTCTTGTAAATGAAATGAATATTAATACATTTATTTGCATTGTATATTTTTAAAAATCCTCTGTGTGGTGTTCCAGAGAACAGTCTTAGACTGAAGTTAAGTCTTTAAATTGACAATATCAACATGTGATTCTGTGCAGTGATGGTAACTTGGTAGAAAATCCAAATGTCACATGATTTGAGTGCTACCCAGTAAGGTTTGCCAATAATTTCCAATGTTTGACTTTTCACTCTAGGCTATATTTCTTTGTAAATACTTACTAAACTTAATATCTTCTATTTGTTAAAAAATACCATAAATAAAACATTGTGAAGAATGCAGAAAAACTTATCATTTCAGCAATTTCTGAGAATTCCTGGGAATTCTGACTTCTCAATCGCAAATCCTAAAGAGTACTACCTGTTGGCAGTTCGAATCACTGCTTCAGGGGTTCTGGTCCAGCTTTGCAAGCAGTCTGACTTGCAGAGTGTGGGGATCCTTCAGCCCTCAGATGCACAGGAGAGCTCTCTCCATCCATTTCTCAGTTGTCCATAGAAACTTTTGCTAAAAAAATGTGTGTTTTTTTTAAGTCTGAATTAAGATTTCTGGAAACACGAACTTGTTGAATTCTTGTCATTTAAAATAACATGCCATTTCCCCCTTCTAGTTAATGCTAATAATTTCCAGAAATAAAAGGAGAAAGTTCTAAAGGTCCAAATGAATAAATTATTTCACAGAGCAAACCCATGTGTCCTGAGGGTCAGTCTTGTTTCCAAGTACCAGGAGCACAAAAATGATTAAGACCCAGTTCCTATCCATGAGAATATTGAGGAGGAAAGACATAAAAAGAACTGCTTTATGCTGTAGTGAATGTCACAGTTGGGTCTGAAGAAGGTACAATGTAAAACAGATAATGTCATGGTTAAATCTACTTGTGGTAGGGCTCACAGGGTCAGGAAAGACATCATGGAAGACAATTGATTTGAAGCTTGAACAAGGGACAGACATTTGCTCTGCAGATAGAAAACATCTGCCAAGTCATACAGACTTGAATTTGCATAGCACGTGTAGGAGATGTGTAAGTGGCTGATGTGGCTGGCTGAAGATAGAATCAACAGGACTGAGGGAGGGGGGAATGACAAGGACAGGAGAGGAAAGGTATCCAGAATGGGCTCCAAAAATTTTAGCCTGGGTATATCCATGTCCCACTGGAATAATAGTAGCCTTTAAAATTTAGTCAAGCCAAATCAAGGCGCTTGCTTGGAGACTAGACAGGGAGCCTGGTCAGGACACAGGACTACGTGGTATGGGAGAGCAGCCTGCCTGCCTGTGGAGGGGCCCCAGGGGACTTCTTAAAGGAGGGATGTTTGAGCTGGGCCTTGCAGAAAGATTCATGAGACAGAGGAATGGAGGATAAAGGGGAGAAACGTGGATGAGAATGAAAATGTGTCAGATGGAAGAAAAACCCACATGATGGCATGGAGGTACAAAAATCCTTGGTGGGCTCTGGGAAACAGCAAAGGCGGCTGGAGCAAAAATACATGATGGTGGTAGTCAGTGAGCGTGTGTGTGTGAAGCAAGCAGTGACCCTGCAAAGTTATGTTTGGTCATTTTAACACCAAAACTAGGAGTTTAGACTATGCCCTAGGAGGTAGGGAGAAGATGGAGGGTTTATGCATGGGAGTCATATCAAATTTATACTTAAGAATCATCACTCAGCTTCAAAACCACAAATGCTGGTTATTTTGATAGACTTAGAAAAGAAAGATTGAAAATAAACAGTGGAGCCAAAGAGAATAAGAAATACCAGTGATCTCTTTTCTCCACTTTGGAGTGTTTGCAGGTTGGGATTTTCTGTGTGGTGTTGTCAATAGGGTAGGAGGCATGGCTGCCCCCAGCACTAGCCATGCTGGGGTAGAGTTAGGGCTTTGTGGCCAATGGAAATGATGGCAGAACCTGCCTCCCCAGACTAAATTGCTTGTGTCACCCCAGTTGATGAATGTCTGTGACATTGAGAATAGCAATCCCATCAAGATACCTTTATCGTATTTCACTCTTCATTGACTCAAGAAGTGAAATATTTTAGAGTCAGAAAGCTTAGTCCCTTGCCTCGATTGGGTTGGTTATTTTTTATGATTTTCACTGAATTGTGGAGGTTGAAATATACCTGAAATAACCAGGGAAGTTATGTTTCTTGAGCTTACATATACTTTTACATAACTTTCTATTACTTGGTCTGTGGGCAGAGGCCACAGTTTTGGGTATAACCTCTGCTAGGGTCCTAGTGAAGTAAGGAACTCCTGGGTTTGCCCCAGTATAACAGTTATACTTGTCATTAGAATGGGAAAAATTCAGAATAGCTTGCCTTTTGTACTTCTAGTCCCCAAGGCCTCCTAAGAGGGGTCAAATGTGCTTCCTCCTGGACATAATCCGTGACTGCCTGACATTGGTTATGGGAGCTTGTTCCTATGCACATGTAGAGCCAGGGACAGGGGCTTTGTTTATGAAAATACAGATGCCAGAATAGGAAATTAAAATGACATTTCCAGAATAACTTCAATCTGACAAATATACATGAAGTTAACAGCAAGTCACTCCTTGTCTATGTCTCCGATTCCTCATTTATAGAATAAAGTTGTTGAACTAGATTAGGTTTAATGTATTTTCTGCTTATGACAGTCTGTGGTTTTATTATTAACTGTGGTGTAACCACTGCAGTGGTTGGCACACAGGGACTCACCCGTGTACCCAACAGGGACATATTGAGCGTCCATAATGCACCAGGCCCACCATTAAGCACTGGCCAGCCTCACTTCCTTGCCTCCTCTTAATGAACTTAATTTAACAGTGAAATTTAGGTCTAGAGACTGGGATGACCTTTCATTAACTGGCGATTAATAGCTGGTTCCATCTTGTCTCCAAGCTGTTGGCTCAGCGTTCGTTTCTCCCTCCTCTGCCTTTAGCTAAGCTCCTTCGGGCTTCTTTCCTCTGGGGTATCTCTGCACATGGTTATGTCTGCTCCAGCAAAGCTGCCCACTCTTTGGACTTTATAGCGCCTTCCTGGGAACTCATAATAAGAGTTGCTTCAGCCATGGGCACGTACGCTAAAGAACAACCCATGAGAGAGGCTGCAAGACACCAGAACTTCTGTCTGTATTTGCTGATTCATTATCAGTGTCAGACAATCTGCTGTGCGAATGATGATAAATGTGTGGTGTTCTGCTGAAGGAATTATGTATTCTAAGGTTAACCCCGTGCTGACAGCCTGCTTGTCTGCTGCGTGGAGTCCCATCACCCCCCCCCCACTTCTTTGTCGGTAGTGCAGAACAAACCTTGAAAGTGTAAAGTGTGTTTGGCAAAGGATAACAGGAGACCTCATATCCTTGTGATTTAGAAATGCAAATAATAGGTGTTTTTATGCCAGACAGAGAGGCAAGGACAAGGTGGGTAGCTGCTATGGAGGCAGGGAAGCGTTGTAGAGAGTACCAATGATAAACATGTAGGTGACCCCAGAGAATGTTCAAGCTAGCAGTCTAGGTGGGACTGAGATGGGCCAAAGAAGAGAGACCCATCCCAGGCCACACCACAGCTATGCGAAGGCCATCCCAGGCCTAGCCATTCACCATCTTCGTGACTTCGGGAGAGGCTTCTCCCCAATTTGGGCTTTAGTTTCCCTCATTAGTAAAATGAGTAATCTGGATCAGGTGATGTCAGAGGACCCATGTAGGACTTCCTTTTCTGGTTTAATAGTCAGATAGGTTCAGCCCTATGGCCCGCCCAGCCTGAGAGCCCCAGGGGTCCCAAAGATTGTGCTGTGTGGGTGCATGGTCTTCTTCTTGGTTGCCATCATCAAAGATAGTTCTCCAAATATACCTTCTTCCTCTTACTGCCCGTCCCCCTCCCCCTGCCACTCCAAATCACTGGGGCAGGTTTAAGGTAGGATCAGAATCAGGCTGGCGGGTGCTCTTCCTCAGTCACTTTTCTTCACTTAGAAGAAATTCTAACCCCTGTGGAGCTAAATGTTCATTCCCCACCTAGTAGAAAAGATTTCCCTCTTGTGGCCCTATGAATTCTTCTGGAGAATTAAATGCCATTCCAAAATTAAGGCCTTCAAATTAAGTTACCTTTCTGCAGAATGGTAATTTCATCCTCTATATCCCCCATTTATTGACGCAAATAATAATGATATCAACAGCTACCATTTTTATTGCTTCCTATTTTCCAGACATTCTACTGAGTACTTTACACACCTCAGCTCATTGAATCCTCATAGCATCCACTTGGAGTAGGTTCTATTTCCCCCATTTTACAGATGAGGAAACTGAGACTTACAGGGTTAACAATCCTGCCAAGATCACACTGTGGGTGAGTGGCAGAGTAGAGATTTGAACTTACATTTTCTGACTACAGAGCCTAAACGTTAACTACCATGCAGGACTGCCTGTGCAGTAATTCACAGGTGCAGTAATTGCCTGATTGATGGGCAGGCTAGAGGAACTTATCCTCTCTGGGGAGCACAGCCCCATGGCCATGAGAGTCACTCCTAGTGGTTTGTTAGGAGAGCAACTTCACCGAAGAGAAAGGGTGGCAGTAACTGCAGGCCTTTCTTTCAGTGGTTTGTGATATGGGGATGGGGTTTCTTCCGTGGACATAAGCCATCCTAATAGCACCATTTATCATTATGACAAAGGTTAGGATGGGGAGGAACTGGAACTGAAATGAAAGAGTAGATTTCTGATTATTTTAGCAGTTGAAAGTGACATCACCTCAGAGCCTCTATCAAATGGCAAATTGGAAGCTGGACTGAAATTGCTTGAAAATGTATCCAGAGATTGTTTTCCACAGCTGTGATAAAGTCATTTGGTTGTGTTTGGAGATGCGTTTCTATCTAAAATGCTTGCTGAGTCATCGGCGTACCACCCACTTGGAAGGCTGCTGGTCAGCCCGGAAGGAGCCCAAGGCTCTGGATGCTGTGTCTGGGCACCTGGGATATGTCACACCCTGCACGGGGTGGTGGGGGGCTGGGTCAGTGGATGGAAACACATCCTGCATGTCTTTTCACATCAACAAGCGATGTTTTACAACATTTTTAACAGCCACAGTACTTTCCTTGGTCTGTCTGGAGGGTGGGACCTGGCTTTGGAATGGTCCAGCCTGAGTCAGAAAGAATGGGACTGCTGGCTCTTCGACCAGCCCTTTTGTTTATTTGGCCTCTGCCCAGGTAAACTGGGAGAGAGACCCATGCGGACTGGAGCTTTAGTTAATTTTTTTTCTCTTTTTCCAATCTCAGGCAAAAGAAGGGGAACGTGGCCCATAAACATTGGGTTGGACCTTCGAATCTGGTCAAGTGCAAGCCCTGCCCTGTGGCACAGTCAGCCATGGTCTGCGGCTCCGATGGCCACACCTACACATCCAAGGTCAGTCACCTTTGTCTTCTTTGTTATCAACAATACTCCATGTCTGCTCATCCCGACAAGTCTCAGTGCCCGAACGGGCACAGCTATGTGAATCTCGGTGGGCTTTGGGCCTTGCCCTGGAGAAGCTGCCACATGAGCAGACTCTCTCACCAAAGAGACAAGTGAGATAACGTGTTACCTCCCATGTCCTGGAGTGATCAAGAACTGAGGAGAGAGGGTGATTTGAGAGTGGCATGTGACCCTGAAGTTAATCTAGGAGAGCTTCCTGGAGAAGGTGAGGTAACAAGCTGTTCCAAAGATGTGCGTCACACAGCTCGGCTGATAGGGAGCAAGGTGTGAGGGGGCCCAGGATACTGCCTTGCAGTGATGTGGCAAAGGAAGGAGTGTGATGTCAGCACGCGTTCCAGCTGCATTTGCTGTATGTCTAGCATGCTAGCACTGCACTGGTCCCTGGGCCTACAGGGGCGCCTCAGGGTCTTACAGTCTAATGGGGGTGCAAGTATGGTGCCAGATCATTTTAACTCAAGTCTATGAAAAGAAAATGGTTTCATAGAAGAGGGGGCTAGAGATCAAGTGGGTCTATTCATCCTTATGGGAAGGTCAGGAAAAGTCTCACAGAGGAGGGGCATTTCATCTGGGCTATAGTAATAAGATTTACAGGCGGGGAGGCAGGAGTCATCAGCATGGAGGAAGGAGGAAGGAGGTGATAATTTGTTCTTGGAACTTCAAACATTCTTTTCAGGATAAAGTTGTCCATTTGTGTGTACCCATTGGGTATATTGCTTCTCACTGGCATAATGAATTAAGGAAAGGGAAACCACAGACTTGACCAGAGTTTGCTGTTTCGTTGCCATATTCAACAAGCAGAAATCAGCACTCCCTTAGCACCCAACACTGTGCTGGGCGGGAAGGAGCTGGCGTGTGGGAGTCTCAAGTTTTCTGTGAGACAAAGGTGGCAGGCAGGGAGCAGAGAGAGTTCTGGCCCTCTCCTCTCCTCCAGTCCCAGCGACACCACTCTCCTTTCTCCTCTTGTTTTCCTATCTATGATTTGCTTGCATAATGGAGTCTGCGGCTGCTATCGAAGATGTCACTTCTGGCCACACTACCATGTGGTTCTCGGGCTCAGGGACTCAGGCCTTTCTGCTGGATCCCCTCGCCTTCCCTGCCCCATTGCACACACAGCTGACAGCTTCTGTTCTCTGTGATCTGTCACCACATTGTCACTTTCACCTCAGAGATTCCACAGGCCTGGGAACACCTTCGCTGCCTGCTGCCCTCAGAGGCTTATTCGGGGTATTGCGAGGCTCTGCCATGCTTTCCTACTGATTTTGTGTTGCACAGGTCATATATTTCATTCCCTGAAAATAGAGTTTTATCCGTTCAAATTTTCACCTTTTTCTAACAAAAGAGAGTATTTTAACAAAGCAGGCAGCCAGAAGGTATGTTTCGCTTATACCCAGGACCTCAGTATCATAATTCCTGCTGGATCAGTTTCTTTGTTCTTTCAAAAAGTATCACTTGAGCCCTTCTTATGTGCAGGCTCTGTGCAGGGGCTGGCGAAACTTAAGAGTGGAAATTGAAAAGAAGTTGGCTTTTCTTCATGGCCAGAGTCAGTAATCCTTACCTCCCAACCTACCCTCTTAATTGTGGCTTCTCTGCCCAAGGCCACAGCCTAATATCCTGGCAAAAAGCCTGGCCCCACTCTGTTCAGCAGCTCCCTTCCCCCTGCCCCTTTCCCCTACTCTCCCTGACCTCCCTGTGATGGAATCGCAGTTTGAAAAAGTAGTAACAGGGCTTGCTTCCAGTAGCTTGAATACGTCTGAATAGTGGATTTATAGGAGGCATTGGTGAATCAGTTCCATCCTCGATTTCCAAAGGCAGCTCAGGCCATCCTTGCCTTTCACTTAAAGCCTAGTTCCTAGGTGTATGCACAGTTGCCTGGAGATTCCATTAAAATGCAGATATAGCAGGCCTGACAATGGGCCTGAGATTCGGCATTTCTGACAAGTCCCAGGTGATGTCCACAGACTACACAGATGAGCGAGGACTTCAGTTTTCACAAGTTCCTCCTAACAGATCTCTGTATGCCCAGTCTGCCCTTTTGCCTGCTCCAGAGTCCGTTTCCATGTGACAGAAGGCGGGCATAATTCTGTAATAAAAGTTTGTTCCTGTGTCTCTCCCTCCTAAAATGCCCAGTTAGCTTTCCTCTTGCTGCTGGAACTAAGCTCAGACCCTTTCTTAACTAACAAAGCCCTTTAGAGTCTGTCGCCTTTCTACTCCATAATTACTTATCAGAGAGAAATACTTGATTTTTTCAGCAGCTGTGTAGCAAACACTTACTCTTGTTGTGCGCAGAACATGGCGAGCGGCAATGGAAACAAGACAGACACCATTGGAGGTTACAGTGTGGTAGGCAAGACAGATGTAAATAAGTCACCAAACAAGTATGTGATTTCAAAGTTTGGTTAGTGTTGAAAAGGAAATGAGCATGATGCTGGAAGCTAGATGGGAGGTCTGCTCTATAGGGAAGGTGAGGGGAGCCCTCTCCAAGGTGGGAGGGTAGAATGTTCCAGATAGAGATAATGGCATGGGCCAAGGTTCTCTGGCAGGGTGATGAGTTTGAAGAACTGAGAGGATGCCTGTTTGGCTCTACTGGTGAAAGAGAGGTACATGAGATGAAGGAGGTACAGGGAGGATGTCGAGACCAGTCTGAGAAGAGATCCTTAGCCAGAGCTGGAAGGTGGCTAGTTAGCTGGGCAATGCCAGGCAGACTTGTGAGACACGTGTTGTTATAAGTGCCTTCTTGTCCGTGTCTGCCTTAAGGACGTGAGATCCTAAAGGCAGACACAATGCCAGGTACCATCTTAACCAGGCACGGGACACAGCGTACAGTGGGTGCTCAATAATATAATGGCCAAGAAAGGGCCGCTGAGGACTCAAGCTGAGAGGGAACAGCAAGATTCTGGTCTGTGTAACCCATCTGGGATTTGACTGAATGGATTGGAGAGAGCTTAGTGATTGAGAAAAATAAGCCATCCCCACCCTGGGCCAAGTTGCTTAGCTGAACACCCAGCCTGGGGCTCTGGCAGAGAGTTAGAGTCTCCTTGGAATGATTTTCTCTTTGTGAAGATCGGTTTTGTGCTGCTCAAATTATTCCCTCCAGCTCAGAGTACCCTGTCTGATCCTCCAGCCTGAGACTGGAGACAAGCCATGAAATGTCAGTGAATGATGAGGGCTGTTTTGGGCAAGTGGTGTGTGTCGCACATCAAACCCCAGCAAAAACCCTCCTGCTTGCCTCTGTCTCTCATTTGCAGAAGGAGCTTAAAATGCCAGTTCCCCATGACCCCCAAGCTACAAGGAGCATTGTATCCTGTCAGACGTGGCTTGAAATGCTGTCAGTTGCCCAGGGAGTGTCTCTGGAAATGCTGCCTGGTCAAGGCACCCCTGCAGTGTGGGCAGGAAAGTTGGCATTTTGTGTTACAGAAGGTTGACTGTTTGCAGATACTGGTAAATAGCTTATTTAAGAGGCAGGATCACAATCTGGAAAAGTCCTTTGCAATGACTCCTGAATCTTCAAAAGAGGACTGACTTGCAGTACCACTGGGGAGAGCTCGTAGGACCTTCCCCAGCTGCAGCCTCCTTATTCCTCTAGTGTCCTTGACTCCTTACGCTGGCCTGACTGAGCCCTCAATTTCCCTGACCTGTTCCCCTGTCTCTTCCTGGGGCAAAAGAAAAGACCTAAAGCCTTCTCATCAGAAACCATAGTGTCCTTCTCCCTGTTTTCCATACAGGGTACACTGAGGCCCAGAGAGCCAAGGGCAGTGGCAGAGTTTGACTCGCATGGTCTCCTGCCTGGATGTCTGTGATTACCCACTTCCATTTGAAGTTAAAACAAAGGGTTGGGAGTGGCAGAGGGGAGGCATTACAGTGAAAAATGCTATCAGTGTTGGATTTTGGCATTAGTTTCCTAAATTTCTTTTTTCTATGAACTTCTAAAAAGGTATCATTTTCTTTTTCCTAAAGAAATGAATCAAATATGACTCAGTCAGAAGGTATATATTGACTGCTCAAGAACTCTGAAGCCCCTAGCATCAGTGAGGCTTCCTTCCAAGGAGGAGATTGCAATCTGGTTGAGTTGACTTTTGAGGTGTTTTAATTATTACCCCTAAGTAGATGACTGCCTATTTATTGAGATTTAAGATGACATTTCAGTGCCACAGACAAAGCTGTTGGAGG